>JAGFPH010014654.1:5367-23034 GCA_018207615.1 Philaenus spumarius | reverse complement strand
CGAAAATTTGTGAATTTTTAAACAACGATAACTTTTGAATGCGTCGTCCGATTTTCATTTTCAAAAAAGCAGTCGACGCAGTTTTTTAAGCACAAAAAATGTATACATGGTTTTATTATGATTTTTTCGCACGCTTTAAAGTTATTTTTAAAAAACATAAAAATTCCAAAAAAAATTTAGGTTATTTTTTAAAATTTCTTCGGATTGGCTCGATGGATTAACTCTCAAATCTAATCAGATCTAAGTTTTGATACACCCTTTCGAATGACATGTCGTAGAATTCAATCGGTTGATTCGTTTTTGAGAAACTGTACGACAAAAATTTATTTACACACATACATCCACACACACACACACACACACACACACACACACACACGGTCGGACACCTCGGCGGGAATAGTCAGAATGGCTTCCTGGGACCTCAAAACGTGGAGATTTAATGAAAACTCGACTTTCGAAAATCGGACCGAAATCAATAACTTCCCTTTATTGGTAGCGGGAAGTTAAAAATGAAATGAAATACGTGGAACTATATTTGAAAATTGTTTGGATATATCAATTACCTAAACAATCTACCCTCTTCTGTTAATATTGAAAGAAATAATAGAAAGTAGCATAAGAACATAAGACGAGACAATTGTATAGATAAATTTCAAAAAGTTAAAATTATTTCAGATAGGAACTTAAACATTTTAGGATAAGCTATTGGTAAGGAATTATCTAACACGAAAATTCTTAAAATAGTATGCATTGTACTGTAAATAAAAGTAAATGTAGCTTTAAAAGGCTTCCACAATCTAACTAGAGGAGACTTCCTTAAACTATGAACATCAAACCCCTTAGCTACTTACACATATATATTTAATGTGTTACTGTTAATAAAGATGTAGGATTAAGTCAAAGTTTCTGATATAAAATTAGGTACAATAAAGGTTAAAAGAACCAGCTTGGCTCACGAGAAAAACTAACTAAAACTTAGAATTACAATTTGTTTCAAAGTGTGAAATCTTATGTTAGTTAAAATTTCAATGATACTGGGAAGAATATATTATTAGTAAAATATATGAATTATTAAATAATATATATAGTTATTGGAACGTTATTTACTGTGCCACAAAACAAATTACAGTATAAAAAGAATTTTTTTATTTTTGTAAAAAGAAACGTCTAATAATAGATCTTAAAAACGGAACAATATCAACGGGTTTTAAATAAAAACCGCAGTAAATTTACATAAAATTACTTTTCTAGGGTTTTTTTTTTAGTTTTTTTAATTAATTAATAGTTAATTAATTTAATTAATTAAAATTAAAATTAAATTTAAATTAATTAAATTCATTTAATTAATTAATTTTTGTTTAATTAGTTTTCTTTTTTATAAATATAGGTAACCTAGGAAGACACCTGCGTGTCCCGCACGCCAACCACATCGCTACCTCCACACACTTTTTAATTTTTTTTAATAAAGGTTAAAAAAGGATTAAACTATAGTCTGAAAGATAAGATAATATTAAATATATAAATCAAAGTATTAAGAAATTACAGTTTTACCCCAAATAAAAAATAACTTAAAAAACAAAACTATAAATTATTTCAAAAAATGATTTCAGAGATGAAAAAACAATGTTTATTTATTCATATTTTTCGTTGATTTTTTGTTTGTTTTCAGTTTTTCAATCTAACTTAAAAAAGATGTTGGTTTTGAAGAATAATAAACTGATATAAATAAGCTAAGTATAGTTGCTATGGTATTGAATTAAACTAACATTTGTTGTTAAGCATTTTATCAGAACATCTGTTTTCGAGAGTTATGGTCTTGAGTTCAAAGAATAAAGGATGTTCAGTTTTTCCCGAATTTAAAATTTTCCGAGAAACTTTCCAAAGTTTCTTTCCATAAAACCCTAATTCGAATTATTACGAACATTTTACAACAAAAAATAGCCAAATTGGTCCAGCCGTTCTCAAGTTATACGCCTAAAAATAATTTAATTTTTATTATATAGATTATGAATCTATGTAATTTTCTGAATGCATACACATCAAATACAGTCAAGGTATTTATCACATTATTTATCTATATATTCACCTTTTTATTCGGCTTTCTCACAATCGATATCTGTATAAATACACCAACTGTATGTATTCTATATAACTCATGGATATTCCATTAGTCATGGCTGTAATTTTGTGTTTTTTTTTATATATATTTGGTTGGCATTAATGTCAGCTCATAACTTACCCCTAAAGCTGTTTGCTGTTTTGATGCATTTTTAACTTTTGTTTATGTTTTCTTGGTGAAAGTGATTTCAATTACTGTGGAGAACGCCCAGAATAAAAAAGTTTGACAAAAGGAAAGTTCCTTACATAAAATATTCTGGTAAATATAGTGTAAAATATTGTAAATAACTCAGATTCTATACAAAATGTAAATACAATATAAATGAGTACAGGCCTAAAGTGACAAACTTTTAAACTAGCAAGGTTAGTTCTTCGAAGAAGAAAATAAAGTGCTTAAAATTATAATCTGTAAATTCCAAATATCACAGTGATCGATTCAACAACCTTGATATACTAAATAGGGCATTATCAAATTTTTCAGTTTGTTAATATTGTCATACCGAGCTTTCTATTGAACTGTTTGAGAATCCAGAAAACAAAAGAGTAGCTGTATCAAACTTAGAAATAGTATGTAAACATTGTTAGGCAAATAAATCTTTTATGTCATCTTCTAAGACTGAAAAGGTTTTTTTTTTAAATAATATTAGGTTAGTGTATGCTTGTAGAAGTATTGAGAAAGGGCAGGCCACCGCTCTGAATTGTTGTTCCATTATGAATTCGCCTCAGCCTCCACTGAAGTTTGATTTATATAACAAGGAATTGGCAGGAGGTTGCAATGCACGTTGCTAGAACAGAGGCAGTAATTCAACGATGGAGATATTGACATAAGTTTAATATTTGATGGGACTTGGCAAAAAAGGACCACATCTCTTTGAACCTAGCTGTCACTGTTTCGAGTCTTGATACAGATAAGATTCTCAACGTAGAGTGAGTGCATGCTAAGTATTGCAATAAATGCAAAATACCGCAATTTTCTGTTTTTACACAGTATCATCGAAACTATTCATTTTATCGAAAACACCACCATGTACAAAATTAAAGACTACAAAATTTACAATCAATTTGGTCCACTGTTTTTTTAATATAGAACGAACGGATTAAGAACTAAAGCACGTTAAAAATTGACGAAATTTGCGTAATTTACAAAAAAAATACATTCTTCGTCGGGCTTTGGCAGATAACTTATAGTCTATAACGCACGACGTACAAACTGAAATAGCATTAAATTTCTTCGTTAATATGCTGAAGTTTAGCAGCCGTTAGAGCGTTCTGACGTGGAGGAGTATTTCGTAGCTGCCACACTCAAGTTAAACCATGTTCATCCTTTCCACTCGTTTGATTTGTCTAATACTTATGCCCTATACTTATAAAAGTGCTAGAACATTTTTACCGTTCCCACCGCTTTTCGTTGTGATCCGACAACCTGTCATCTGGACAAAACAAAAAATGTTTCGTATTGCTCTTTCAATTTGTACTTCTTCGAAAAATGTATAAGTTATCAGTTATCTGCTAAAAACCTTCTAAGAAAGCAAATTTCATCCATTTTCTACTTGCTCTAGCTCCTCACCCATCCTACATTCAAAAACTACTGACAAGTTTTATAGTAAATTTTGACGTCTTTAATTTTGTATAGGCAGGGGCAAAAAACAGAAAAAGTGCGAAAATTTTGCTCATTTTGCACATGACTCGGAACGCTCCCGGACATTTTGGTTTTCAAATTTGGATTCAGCACCCCAAAAACATACAGAACCGCAGAGAAACCGACTGCTTGAATTTTGTTCACGAGAGGAGATTTCTACTGGGCTATAATTCCTTTTTAAACATAAAGTAATCTGACTACATTCTTAAATAATGTACATATATATACTACTATATACCTTTACTACCAAAACCTTCAATCTGTCCAAAATTGTCATAAATATGATTTGATTTCTCTGGTTTATGGTTGAGATAATGTCCTTAAAGTAGCAACCTATGGCATGGACGAAGAAAGTTTAGAATCAAATTCATAAAACTCAACAATTAAATGGTTTTATATGTACGACAAATCAACACAATACCGTAAATTTAAAACACCAAAATAAGAACACAAATTTTAACGTATAGTGCTTTTTAACAGATTTTAAAATGTCATATCCAAATTTTGAAAACCTCCTTTACTTTCTGATACGAAGGCCGAAATCTTTCTCTATATTGTTATTAGTTGGTTTTTTCTAACAATTATCGATATTGGTAAATGAAGTCGATTTTTCAAAGTTGATAGAGTTAAATGAAACCAATTTTTTTTAAATAGTCTACATATAATCTATTTTGAATTTATCATAGTATTTTCGTTTTTAAATTGTATACATTCTTACTATCTCATAATAGTAACTTCAAGTAACCGTGATCCCTCTTAAACCTAATTAAGTTTGTTTTCCATGACATTTAATTTGTTTATAAAATTGTGGTTTCCATTTTCGATTCTTCTTATTAAGGAAACATTTCTTTGGCTATTTTATTTTTACTATTACTTCTTTGGGTACAACTCATTTCAACATACCCGCATTTACAAAGAAACTAACTATTACTATTTCAAATTTCTTTTTTTTTTTTCAAAAATATTTTCAAAAATAGTAACCAAGAGAGAAACCATTTTTTTCAAAAGCATAATATTGCATTATTACACAACCAACGCCAAACGAAACTTTTAGTTTTTAGACTAAACATCCACGTTATGTTAAACAAATAAATTGAGTGTATTAATACCATACTAAAGTGGCACACGTTTAATGGGACAAAGAATACTGGCACAGAAAGAGATATAATTGGCTGATTCTGCTGCTAAAGTAAATTCATCATTCTGTTTACAGACAAAATGAGAGCGAATATTTTTCTTCAAAATACAGTATTTGCAGAGTAATAGTTTTATATTTTTCACTAATCTCGTAAAAGTTTGAAACCAAAAGTTAAGGACAAGACCTTAAAGAAACAGATTGATGAAATGTAAATCTTAACATAAACAGTATAGTTTTGAAAACAAAGAACTAAGAACAGGTACCGCTAACTTCATGGACCCAGTGGTAGTATAATATATTGGGGGAAGCAGCTGTGGGTGTAGTTAGTATGGTCGTCTATTTTGCTTACAGTTGGAAACTCCAACACCCAGTTGCTGGTGTTAAAACTGTTACGAAATGGAATTAGTTATCAAACCCAACAACTTGACAATAGCAGAATTGCACTTGTAGGCACAATTATGTAATACAGACTAGGTAGTTATGTAACTAGAAACCATACTTTTAAGTAGACTAAAATCAAAGTAAGACTGGAAAACTGAGTGGGAGCAACAGGTTTTAAATAGGGAGAAAACATCAGAAACGAGATCTTTCGGAAAAGAGTCTGGGGCGCGATGAGAAGTCTTTGCAGGCAGGAGTCTTCGGGGTGTAGACGCTGACGTGGGCGTCAAGGAGAGACCAGAGAGGCTTTTTCCGTGAAGTGTACAAACCCAGGTGGACGTCAGGGCAAGGAAGCTGTCCGATTGTCGGAACCACCAGGGCAGAGTAAAGGTGATGGCTCAGTTTGTGGATGTTAAAGGAACAATTGTTTTATGTATCATTCTGGGTTAGAAAAAGTTTCTGTGGGTTGATCTATTGGAATATATTTTTTTTTCAATAATTCTTTTTTGGGGAGTAGAAATTTGTGCTCGGTTTTGCCCGTTGTGTAAAGCATAAGATTTATACTTAGGTTTATTATTGTAGCTAACACACAGTGTACAATTAAATGTATTTAGTACCATCAAATAAAATATATGTTTATATAGACTCGAATATAATGTACGGTATATGTTTGTAAACCTCTCACTAAACTTTGAGTCAAACGAGTAGCCGCTACATAATAAGACTATGTGCGCTAGACTCCCTTCGTTTTCCTCAAAATCACTGGTATAAAGTAAAACGTTAAGCATGAAAAGATACACACAAGTACAAATAAGTTTTCATCAATATCGTGTTTGTTTTAACATCTTTAAGTGACGGGACTGAGAAAAAAATTAAAATCGTATTTCATACATAGGTGTGCAACTATCACGTACTTGTACCACCAATTCCAATATCGGTGCCGAACTTTAGAATCATAAAAATACTTTCAAATTAAAGTTGTTTCTGGAATAAATTTTCAACCACCCTTGTAGCACCTTATCTTAAAGAGCCAAACATCCAAATGCCATCAGTCAGGAAATATGACAATACGTGAAGTAGGTAATGATAAAGAAAAGGAAGATTTGTTTGCTGAATACCTAGCGGAAACCTTATAGCCTCTTTCTAGGCAGACTGTTGATGAAAATATAACAACAATCAAGAAAAATAATGAAGTTACAATTTGTAAAGTATCATAAAAAGAACTTACAATAACCTCAAGGGTAAAAATGCCGCAGGTTATGATCTTATCACGAGTGAGGTGCTAAAACAAGTAGCGTTGACAAAATGTCTTGTACACACAAACAGGGTGTATAGTCATTAGGAGTGCATTGGTGGGTGATATTCCAGCAAACAGTGACAACTAATATGACATGTATTTTGCTAGATAGGCTCTCGCGCCTAGATTCAATTTCATATATATAAAACAACTTGAAGTATTAATAAATATGAACAAACTACGCTTCTATAAACATTACAGGATAGGTAAAATTTAATAAAAGCAGTTATTTTATAATTGCGGAAATTTCACAAAACAATTAATAACTTATTAAACATTTTACTTAAAGGTTAGAATGTTTTAAATAATTTAAAAAAAGAGATAATAAAAACAACAGAAAGCTAAAAATAATGCAAAAATATATCCTTGTAGCTTTCACTTTTTAGAAAGAGGATAAAAAAATATGTTTTCCTTAATTTAATTGATTTCAAAATTAATAATATCAAGTAAACATTATTTGCTTATAGTTATAGAACAAAATTAATAATTTTACATTTGGGTGTGCCTTAAGTTATCGTCATATAAACTTCTATAAAGGCAAGTATACGTCCGAGCGTACGTGGAGTAACATTTAATATAATAGCTGATTTCACCCATCATCTTCTGTAAACCTAGTGTACATTATAGTTTGAGGTTATGTTTACAACTTCAATCGTTATAATTTCTTGTGACGTTGATTTTTTTAAACATGATGTTATGATCTATGTCTATATTCAGATGTGTTGTATGGGTATCTGCTATTTCCTATAATCAGCTGTTTCTATTACGATAATTTTCAGGACTTTTAAGTTTTGTTTGTTGCTTAGCAACCATTCAAGTTTATATTTTGAAATAAAAAACAATTAATTATGTATTCTAATGTGTGTGTACTTTAAACACTTGGTCACGACACATGAGTTATAGAACTAATGTATGTTATAATTATACGTTATAATATTTGCTTTGAGGTTATAAACTGTACATAAATACACCTTGTATCCAAGGTCTATAGAAAGGAAAGGTTACCTCATAGTCATGTAAACAAACTCAAACCCCTCGACCCGTTCCCTGTCCAGTGACGTCATCTATAGTATAAAAACACCGCGCTACCATGAAAGATGTATGTTTCGTCGTACAAATCACCTCATTTTTTTTTAAAATAGATGTATTAAACTATTTTTGGGGTTGCAGTTTTTTTAAATGATACTTAAGTTACACATTTCAACATTTGTAATTGTAAGAATATATCTTAACCTTTTCAAAAACATTATGTTTATGTCATTAATTTGCAATTTACAATAATAACAAAAGTATAATCATACAAATTTTAATTTATATTTTTACTGACTAAAATTTAAAATAAAAAGCTATCTTAGTAATACATTTTAAATCATATAACTAAAAAGCAGTCATTAAAATTGTATTTAATATTTTTTACAGAATAAAAAAGAAAAAATGCAATCACGATAATATATTTTAATCTATATATATAAAAGCCAAAACCCACTGACTCACTCATCACGATTTCTCAAAAACTACCAAACAGATTTGAATGAAATTTGGTATGTAGCTTCCTCTAGGGCCATAGGTGCTCACTAAGAAACGGTTTGAAAAAAATCGAAATTTTGGGGGGGGTTGGGGGGGATCAAAGTTATTAAAAAATGACTTCTTCAAAACTATTGAACGGATTGGAATGAAATTTGGTATGTAGCTTCCTCTAAGGCCATAGGTGATCACCAAGAAAGGGTTTGAAAACATTTGAAATTTTAGGGGGGGTTTGGGGGATCAAAGTTATTAAAAAACGATTTCTTCAAAACTACCGAATGGATTGGAATGAAATTTGGTATGTAGCTTCCTCTAGGGCCATAGGTGCTAAGAGGAATAATATTTACTATATTTGTCGGCTCGTTTGCATTTCTGTATCCATTGCTTCTGATAAGTAGTATTCATTGGAAAGCTAAATATAAGTATGACACAAAAATTAAACACTATAAAGGCTAAATTGAATACACCATTCTAAATACTTATACTTGTCTTTTTGTAAATAAATACTTATAACTAAGTGAACGAACCACAAGTATTTGTTTTACTTGTATTTTAAGTAAGTATTCTTTTTACTTACTATTATTAACATTTATTTTAAACTACAAAAATAAACTTATCCTCGTAATTACTTCTTTTTGTGTCGGTAAAGAACGTAATTACTTGTACTTGTAAGTAATTTTGTAAGAACTTGTAAGAAATATTTTTTGAATTGCTAAAATAAAATAAAATGAAATAAAATTCTATTGAACAAATCCCGATTACTAGGAATTGGTTACACACCAATTTGTATACATGTTTTGTTTTGGTAGCATAATTATTTTGATTGTTTTTGTAAACATTATTAATTTGTGAATAACCTAAAATAATTTGTAAATAACAAGCAAAAGATAAATATATCAGAATTAATAAAATAGCATTCTAAAATGTAGGTATCTCTGTATGATAGCCTACATATAAATTGTATGGAGTTTATTTAATTGGGTGGCAGTATTTTTATTGAATATGTAGGCCTATATTTAACATTCCTTGCATCAACTGTAAATAAAATATATTAGTATATTTGTTTGTTTTTTTTAACACGCTTTGTGTGGGAAGTTTATGGGGTTTAATAAGCTTCAAGTCACCAGGTGGGCATACTGAACAAAAATTTATTTTCTACAATTTTAATGCAAAAGATAGCCACAGAAACGACTTTTAAATCAAAATATTAAGACAAAAGAAAATTAATTATAATAACATTTTATATGAGTAAGTGGTATTATATTATTTACTATTACAATAGAAACAAAAAATATCTAGGCCTACCTGTGAAATGATATATCAGTTCTTCCTTCTAGTTTTGCTTTTGCATAATAATATTTGCAAGTTGCAACCGCACAAATGGAACCACCTTTAGGTTTATTAATTGATTTTCTATCCATTGTAGGCCTAAATAATATATTTCTTCTACCTACACTTCTAAAACACTTTATATACACTAATTTAACGCGTATAAACGTAAACAACAGAGCTTTGATAGCTTTGATCACTGTCTAGGTATACTAAGTACTACGTCACAGCCCCCACTCCACTTTTTTGATATTTCCCGAATGAGGTAACCTTTCCTTTCTAGAGACCTTGCCTTGTATCATCAAAATATTCGTTTATACAAATTTAAAGAAGAAATACCTATTCGTTTAACTTAATTATATAACAGCTGATTTCACCCATCATCTGTAATACGCAAACAAAACCTAGCGTAGATTATTCTTTGTGGCTATGTTTACAACTTCAATCAATAATATAGCCTACTAGTGGACCCGGCAATGCTTCGCTATTGCTTAATTTGAAACTTTGAAAGCCTGTAATTCGTATCCCGTGTAATTCAACATCCTGTAATTCGTATCCCGTGTAATTCAGCATAGGCCTAATGATTGTTACACATAATTAATAAAACAACTGATTTGAATCAAAAGTTTAAATACAATTTTAGGTTAGGCCTTTAAAACCTATGAAATATAATAATTAAAACATCTAATATTACAATTTAACATTATATTATTGTTACACATTATAAATAAAACAGCTTATTTGGACCAAAGGTTTAACACAATTTTAGGTTAGGCCTATTATTATAAAATCAACACACTTTTTTGAAAGAGTTTGGAATAATCACCATAGTAACCAGAATAACACATTAATAAATACGAATCAGCTGTTTCATCTGTTATATGGCTGCTTATGGGAGATGTGAATTTTCGCATTTTCTACCCTTTAAATTCAAAATTTTGCACAATCCTTTCTTAGTACGCCTCTACATTATTGGACGGTTGTACCTTCCAAATTTCAAGTCTCTAGCTTTAATAGAATCGGCTCTGCGTTGATCATCAGTCAGGACATTGCATTTTATATAAGAGACTAGGGGAGACCCCTGCGTGCTCCGCACGCCAACCCCCAATGGAACCTTTTAAAAACAAATGTTATGTTTTATTTATAACTAAAAGTTGTAAACAATAACTGTACAAATACTGAACAATCAGCTGACTACACCTTTCATACAATTTTCTTAAAAACCTTCTTATTTATTATAATGAATCAGAAAATGTATTACAAACATTAAAATGCTATTTAAATTAAAATCAATAATATCATCTTATAAAATGCATAGTTGCAAAGATATTATAAATTCCACGAATAAAATTTTATATGGTATATTTGGATTGCAGTTTAACCCATATGTCTAATTTAGATGGCAGTGAATTAAAATAAACAGTATATACCACAGCTGTGTTAGTTTAATAGCAGACAAATGTTTTGATTTTTACGTCTTTTTCACTCCATAAGATTAACATTGTATTTTTTTGTGTGCCCGTGGGTCAAAGCCCTAGAGGAAATACAAAAAACTAAGACATAGGTGCAAAACTACATTACCTAAGGAACATTTCCTGAAAATTTCATGGCTTAACTCTCTATAATTTGTCCGTACGGCGACCCACACACACACACACAGATTCTCAGTTTTATTTATAAGGATAATATTAATAACTTCTAAATCAATTGATCTATCAATATGAAATAAAAGGCAATTAAAAGATAATATTTTTATCTTTCTTTGAATATATAATATACATAAATACAAAATCTTAACAAATATTCCTACAGTTTTATTATAGTCCTTACAATTGTACACATTTACCAATTTAAAAATCCCCGTCTGCATAGTTAGCTATGCCTAGATAAAATGTGTTTAAATAGTATTTTGTATAAATGGTGTATTTCTGATGAGTATATAATTAATCCGCCTGTGATTTTTCACGGGGATTTACTAGTAAACATTATAATAAGATCACTCATAACCAGTTCCTATATCCCGGCAAACATTAATAATTATGCTTTCTTTACAGAAGAAGATCCGCTTAAACATACTTAGGCTTTTGTAATGACATGCGCACTCTTACATGGATTAGTGTCAACAGAATTAACACCTACATGTTGTCTGCTCTGGGGGACACTACTTGCAGGTTTACCTAACCTCTAAATATAATCAGTGCTGGATCGGGCTTAACGCTAATCAAGTTGGCGTATTATTGGTGATCTTGTGTTTACGTTGCGACAGTTTGTGTTTGTGATACGGTCTTCGAGTTTGATACGTTTCAATACTGTTAAATTAGGTACTTTTTAAACAATAAAATGAACTTAGCGTTTGCGACTAGTGTTGTGAATTTAGCCTATCAACTTTTACGTTTTGTGTTTATGATTACTTCTCAACCTACTTTTTTCAGACTACTTTCTTTCCACAATTATTCTTTCTTATGTTATCTCGACTTCTATAACTGTATTTGTAAAAACGCCCACGGTTAGTGCTTAAACACTACTACATTTCTTTCGAAGATACGATTCGTGTTTAGGTTTCCGTACATAAAAATTAAACCTGAACCCATTGAGGATAACTAGTTTGTCTGTCTGTCACGGACAAATTTCTCAAGAACGGGTAAAGGTATCAAGATGAAATTGGACAAAGTTGTAAATCACGATATCCATATCATATACTTTAACAATAAAAACAAAACTATTTGACTACGAGTTTTGGGAAACCAACGTCTAATCCCCAAAAAATAAATATTGTATGATACTTTCGTGTGGGGTACCGTCTGGACGGGTTTTAATTTAGAGGATGTCGAATAACCTTACTTGTTTAGAATGCTGATTTTCACTATCAAGGTATTCCCTAAAATGTTTCTAATAAAACCTCTTTTAGGGTTAATTAGAAGGGGGTTGAATTTTTTTAAATCAGGTTTTAATAAAGCAATCGAAACCGAATTGGCAAAAAATACAAATATTATAGTTAAAAATGTTTGCGAAAACGTTATCAGAAATATATTTTGTATTCATGTTGTATACGATCACACTGTGAGGTAGGAACAGTCTCCTGTTTCGCTGTCCCCCATCTTCTAATTTATAATTTCTTTTTCTTGCTACCATTATTGTTGTAGGTTAGTGTTTAAAGTATATTGAGTACATTCGTGTTAAATCGTTGATGTGATGTATATAATTCTGGTAAAACGGCTGACTGAACGTAACCATTGACGCACCAGACAAACTCTAAATTATCCGGTTTACTAGGTTAGTAGCATTAACATTTTTAATTGTGACAACAATGTAGGGCTACTCGCCCATCACGTTTATAATTAATTGCCATTTTTGTTTGATGTTTACAAAAGTTGTTTGACGGAAATTCAAAAGTCTTTGAATCAGTAGCGAATTAAACTACAGATAATTCACTTACGTAGCGAATTTCCAAAATTAAGTTTATATGTTTTATTGTTTCAACTAACTATTTTGGAGATTAAGAAGTTGAACTATTTCACCTCACGAAGACGATGAATAGCTTCCTGCGTGTACGAAATATATTAGTAGAATTGGTTTGCACCATAGCCTCCAACCCCACTCACGCGCTGCTTTGGTCCTCTCTCAGCACCTCGGAAGGGGATTTTAGAGTGTCCAACTCTCTCGCAGTGTACAAACTCGCCCCACGGCAAAATCCTTCGTGGGGATTTTATCGGGGCACTTTTATGGTATTTTACTTTTTGATCGATTTTGGATGAACCAACCGGACTACAAAGTCGTTTAAAATAAATGTACAGAATAATCTACTAGCTAGGTTTTTTTTTAGATACAACCCCAAACATTTTAATTCTGGTACAAAAATCTCAAAATATTTTACTTCCTGTAAAAAAAGTGCTTCCGGTTGTTGTTGAATGTTTTTAGCTAACGAACTTGTCTGAACCACTTAGAAAATCGAGGTGTGTACCAAATTTGAACCAAATTATTCGTAAACTGCAGGCGTTAGAGTGCGAACACATATATATACATAGTACCTGGGCGACGGAGCATCGCTCAGTAATTTTCTTTTGTAAATTTTTTTTAAGGAAAATGTATGTAAATACGAATCACATACTGAATAAATATGAATATTTTCAATCTTACGTATATTTATGGACTGTTTATTTAAATAAAAAAAAAACATTATAATTAGATAATTTATATTTCCTTGATAGAAGTAAAAGAGCAACTTAGAGATTTTTTTTGCAGATATAAAACCGAGTGCATTCGAATCCTGACGTCCAAAAATCTCTAGAGGTACATTTAGGTTATGTAAGCTATCCAACGAATAGACCATATTTGATATTGTTTATGTATTTTAAAAATAACAATTAATAATTATAATCATTAGATAATTTATATTACCTTTATAGAAATACAATGAATGCAAAAACTGGTGAAAAGGTTTTCAAAGCGGTTAATAGCAGCAAAACTATTTTTTGGTTACGTTTGTTGTTTGAATAAAGAAATAAGTTGACAATTATACCACCTGATTCATTGTTATTGATTTATATTTGTTAAATAGTATATGAAGGTCTTGAGCTAAAATTAACAGATTAACATGTGTTTGTAAAACATCTGGATTGTATCTATAATGTATCTATTCGCCTACTTAGTGACTTCAAAAGTGGTTTATAAAAGAAGTTCAGAGTTTACATAGGCAAAAAGAGCTACTTAGCGCATTTTTGCAGACATAAGACCTAGGCGCATTCGATTCCTGACGTCAAAAAACCCATATATTCAAATTTTCATTTAAATCGTTATAGAGCCGTTAGCGAGATTCCCGAAATAAATTGATATACAAGAATTGCTAGTTTATTAAGATAAGATTATATATATTTTTTTTTTGGGATACCACAAAAACTGTTCTGGGGACATGATTGGTGCCCATTGACTATTCCCGACCTTAGGTTTCACAATTTGAGTCACTGCAGTAGATCATCTTTACTATGGTAATTCGCTAACAATTAAGCTCGATTGATTTAGGCTTTCTAGATTTTTCACTATGGGAAACCCTCATCGGATTCTTTATCTAATTTTTATTGGTTTTTATTCTCGGGCATTTTGTATAAGTTAATCTGTTTAGGAGCTACGGGGGGTCAAAGTAGTCAAAATCAAAATTGTATGAATTTTCATACTGATCGATTTTCCGTAAAAACTTTTGAATTGAGTTTAAAACTTAAACATAAATAGAGTGCATTCTGTACACATGAAAAGATTGAAAATCGATGAAGTACATATTTTTAATCAAATAGCTGAAATAAAAGTGAACAGATTTAAAAAAACACTTAAATAAACTCCGTTTTAAGGCATGTTTTGTATTGGATTTATTTGTATAATAAAATTTCAAAACAGATTTTGCATATTGAAGTTTTGTTTTTTAAACAACTAATGTTTAAAATTCCCTATTATTTTGAATGTGGAAGCTTGAGCTTTTAATAAATAAAAATTGGTAGTCCTTTTCATGAATTTATTAGCAATACTAAGTAAGATTTTTTTTCTAATGGATGCAATCATACATCTAGCAGCAGCATAGAAAAGTTAAGAAACGCTATATCCATTTTGTTAGTACAGCAGGTAACGAATCTACCACAAACTGAGACTTTAAATTATACTCCCATACTCTCTCAGCTCGGTAGATGTTGTTTAAAATTAGCGTTCATACAGTCAAATTAAAGCTTTAAATTGCCAAATAAAGCGATAATTTAGTAAATATTATACCAAATTTTGAAGAAAAATATGAGGCTTAAAATAGGCCTACTTTATGATATTCACATTATAGATTTATGCTTGCCTCACGAGACTCCAGAACAGCCGCATTGTCGCTGTGTTTGAGTTAATTTATTTACAGATATCCGCAACAAGAATCGTAAAGTTATATTTCTCACTTAATCTTTGTGTTTAGGCATATTATTAAGCCATAAAGCAACACAAAGATAACACAACCTAATCAAAGCCAGTCTATTTCAAGCTCTCTCTTTAACTTTCTATTCATCTGTATCTTTACTAAAAATGTATCTGTGCTCTTATTTATTCTTGTTTGTTTGTACCGACAAAGTTTTACATTTTTCCGTTACCGAGTGAGAACTCGTCTATAGACTTTCCATAAAACAGGATGAGGAAAAGCACTAAACTATTCGGCAGATTGTTCAAGTGTGTCATCAAAACACAAAATGACGTGGTTGGTACGAAGGGTAAGTCAAACTAGGATTAACCATTAATGAAACACCGCTCGGGTGTTGTAGTATCTGTTTCTTTTATTCTAAGACTGGAAACACACATCGTAAAACATCGTTCGAAGTAAACCGAAATAATGTTATCTTGACTTAAAGCAGACAAACCCTCACTGAACGAAACAAACAATCTTCAGTAGGACGGTTTTGTTTAGTATTTCTTTTAAATTTTTAAGTTGAAGTTTTGAATATCTATATTTAAAAAATAAAATCCTCACTAGACCTAGTAACATCTAAAGGTCACCTACATTTAGGCGATAGCCTACATTTAAAATTCCTGAAAAGCCTACACAGTTGAGTGTTTTAATTACTCGCAAACAAAATTTATTTTAAAAAAAAACCTGTATTTAAGTATTACATTTGTTCCATTGTAAAATAAACAATCCGTATTTATAGTTTAGTCCAATTCAATAGGTGTAAAACTTTTCAAATTAATACCCAATACTGTATATCCTATTAATTTATGAGTGTATTAATACAGTATTTGAGATTATAATAATTGGTTTGCTTATATTTCATTTATTCTTACTAAATATACTGTATTTTTTATTAAAACTATTATTCGTAATAATAAAATACTAGATAAAATTCAAAGTATTAAAATACTTTATGAATGTGAAATGAAGTGTTGAAATCTAGTCAATTTGAAGCTATTTTGTTTAATACAGTGAATTTTTTTTGTTTTCCAGCCTAAGAGGTAAAACGTTATTGTGTTTTTAGATATTAGGTGTAATCTCAATAATTAAGAAACCTAATTGAGTAAAACATTCTTGGGTAAAATAAGCTCATACATAATTGAAGGCATTGGAGGATGAAGGTGTTATGTGACAAATCCTACAATTTGAGAAAACAAGGTTTAAACTTGTTTTGCTTGCGTTTTTTATTTTTTTAACCTAAAGAATTCTAACCAATTTCAATTTGTTCATTTGAATTTAATTCATAAATTCATAAATTTTAATGCCACATTGCAAAATACTACTTTGAAATGATATTCTAGAAAAAGCATGCTAGTTCACCAAAGCAACCAATTAATAATAAGATATAATCAGCTGATTAACTCCATCAGTTTAAACAGCCATTAAACAATCTTGACACTAAGGTAAACCACAGCGTGCTTCGAACACCAACCCCAAGCTTACACCGTTCCTCCATTTGTTACCGAAGTAATTTAACGTAACCAATATATTTTAAGTATCATCGTGTTTTAGGTATAAACAAAAATCATTTGCTACAACACACATAAAAACAACCGTAACATGATTTAAATTAATCTCGCCATATATATATATATATACAAACGAATGATTTCTTTGTCCTCTATAGACTCAAAACTATTCGACCGATTTTAATAAAAATTTCACATATTATCCATATTAATGTCAGAAGTGTTTGAACATGACAATTATTTCAATCTAAGGTATTGAAATGGAGTTGCTACGCCTACACAATAAAAATATAAATTGAACTAACTCCCAACGAGCTATAAAACTCAAATTGTATAATATTATTCTTACGTGATATAAAAAACCCATTTAAAATTCGATTACTTAAGTTAAAGGGATGAAATGGGGTAACTACTCTTAAAATTAAATATTTCATCATCATCATAATCATCATCATACACTTACTTTTTACTTTCTCCACCCTATACGTTGTATATGGAGAAAGTATTGTTTTCGTAAAAATGTTCGAATTTGAATTTTCAGTTGAATTATCTGTTTTGGTGCTCCCAGAACCCCAAAAAATGATTTAGTGCAATTATCTGTGTTGGTGCTCCCTGAATCCAAAAATATTTTTAGTGGAATTTTTTGTTTTGGTGCTCCCTGAACCCAAAAAAGTGTTTTTAGAGTGGTGTCTGTCTGTCAGTATGTATACACGACCAGAGAGGACACTATTGGTCCGATTTTCATGAAATTTGGTATGTAGGTACTAAACCCTAATATCTCCAGGCGTTTTTTTCATTTTTTGGAATTTT
>JAGFPH010014653.1:4006-15295 GCA_018207615.1 Philaenus spumarius | reverse complement strand
ATTTTTGTTTGTGTTTGCGATTCCAAATTTGCCAAGTTGGTTTATTTAATAATAAATGCAAATGCTCTCAATAAACGTGTTTTGGTTCAGCGTAGGTCTAACCTAATTGTGTTAAGCATTTTATCTAAGTCAGCTGTTTTATTTATAATATGTAACAACAGATGTTTGAATCGTAATACATTGAGTGTTGATTTTTGTTGGTGTTTGCTTTTAAAATTCTTAATCCAACCTAAACAAGCTATTGGTTGTGAGGAAAATAAACAGATTCTAAGTTTGCTAAGTTATTTGTTATGGTAATTAATGAAAACAAACATGTGTTGCTAGGCTTTTGACCCGAACAGCTGTTTTATCCGGAATTTCTGATTGTAAAAAAGGTAGTAACCTAATAATAGTTAAGAATTCCTAGAAGTCCATTACACAGTGTGGAATTGTTTGAATACTTTTTACTAGACTATTTGTGTACAATAGTAACCACTAGTGAGAAATCACTGGCAGATTAATTAGGTACACATTAGAAAAATACAATACAAAAAATTATAAAATAAGAAACTTTATCTAGGCCTACCTAACTATGCTGTGGGGATTTTCAACTCGGTAGATGGGTACAATTATAAGGATTATACTATAGTTTAATAACATTTTAGTAATAATAAAATATTAAACTTCCTACGTTGAACATTAAATTGTATAGGTATTTTCAAACAGGTGTATAAAAATACGGCTATATTAAAAATAGGCTATACGATGTGTACGCTGTCCGTTATAACGAACTGAAAGGTTAAACGAACAAAGAGTGCTGAGTAGTTACTCTACTTTACTTATTTTCATTGTAAAAACATAAACAAAATAAAATCTTTAAAATTAGTGTTTTTAAAAAAGTCGTGTTTTTTGGAAATAACTTCTTGGTTTAAGAAGCACCCATAATTTTATTTAAATTTTTTTTTTTGTTTTTTATTGCTTGTTATTGCCCTTTTATTTAGATTTAAAACAAGCCTACATTTATTATTATATCTGAACTCTAAGTGGGTAAAAATATGTTTTATGGTTCGTATGTCGCATGAGAATAAGACACATTTTCTATTATATTATTAATAATTTGATATGATTTATCCAATTTGAAAATAATTAAAATTGCGCCTATGGTGAGAATTTTCATTTTGGTAGGGATATTCAGCTTTTTCTGTAGTGCCTAACCTGATTATACAGTCTTTGATGATATTCAGCTGATGACAACCCTGCATATGGGGCTGGTATGTATTAAATATGTAAGTAAAACTTTAAACACGTGAAAATCATATATTTTATTTACAAAAGGAACGTTTTATCAAAATCTATCAAACATATTGACCTTAAATTTTCAAGAGTTGTTTATTGGAGTGTACTACAGGTTTTAAAGAGAGAATTTTGTAATATAAGTGATCATTTCTAAGTTATGACTGAGAAATACTGCAAAAACTGGTCAAAATTATATTATTTTATTAAAAAAATGACAAAATGTATTCAAATGTTTGTATTGCACAACCGTCATGTTAAATTTTGTATTTAAGTCGTACTAACACACTGATAAAATTTTACTAATTTTGATCAAGTAGTTTCTGAGAAAATGTTCCTTAAATATTGTATTTTTAAGATTGCCGAGATAGGGCGCTCCGGATCCCCAAAAGAAAATACTTTTTTAAATTTGTACTTTCTCACGACCTAATTTGATACAACAAAGTTATGACCAAGATTGTTCACGATTTGCCAGCTAGGCGTTTATTGTAAAATTTAAAGCTCAGCAATATATGACATATCCAACTCTGTCGCACTTGATCGTTTTAAATTCCATGGCTTAGCCTAAGGATTAGTTTAATTAACATTCTAATTAATTTGACCTTAATATGGTGCGTCAACAAATCCTTCCTTCTTCTCACTTCTTATTCTACGACCGCGGTTTCGGGCATTCGCCCATCTTCAGGTAAACACATAAATAACACAAAAACACTAATAAAAATGAATATTTAATTCCGTGTGCAGATCGTTAAAATTTCAAATTTAAAAAATATTTCGCAATTGACGTGCACGTCAGGCCGGTCAGTCGCTACTGAAGCTGCTTCTGCCGTTATCTTGTTCTCTTGTTAGACAACTATTTTCTTGCTAGACGATTGTTATTAATCGTTTTACTAATAATAACAGTCCGTAAATGTACCAACACGAAAACATATGATTTAATCCTGTAATCATGAGCAGTGTACATGTTTTTAAATGAAAAATAAACATATTTAATTAATATTTTTCACAGGTTTCTTACTGTAA
Organism: Philaenus spumarius; assembly: GCA_018207615.1. Classification (NCBI taxonomy): domain Eukaryota; kingdom Metazoa; phylum Arthropoda; class Insecta; order Hemiptera; family Aphrophoridae; genus Philaenus; species Philaenus spumarius. The sequence goes on along the minus strand of JAGFPH010014653.1, from coordinate 13,000 downwards.
GATAAAAATATTAAAAGTTATAAATAATTTGTAGTTGAATTTAGCATAAACATTGGTATTAGAGTTCCAAATAGTTTTGATTCTTAGGAAATTTTACTAGTCTATATTATTTTAGTTGTTTACTTTAAATTTTAGTAATGTATTATACACGTATTAAAACGTAGTAGTTTTAAAACCTCTAGAGAAAACTATAAAAAAAAGTATTTTAAAATATATGTTGATACAAAAATGTATCAGTTTGTTAACCGTAAGAGATATATATGTTAATTTTCATACAATTTCGTTCCATTAAAAAGTTATAGTTATGTGTGCCGCTTTAGTAGATTTCCTCTCATCGCCGACTGAGAACGTTTAAAATTCAATTGTTATTTGGATGGAAATCTCTGCTTATTCATTTTGAATCACTAATGGTAGTGTCTATGTTACGCCATTAGCTAACTGAAACCGAGATTTTTATGGGACGTTTCAACCATTATGTAATATTTACTTGTCGACGCCGCAGTAATGCTCAAATGTACAGTAATCGAACTGTTAGTTTATAGTGAATGTATTCACTTAACGGAGTAACTACTTTTTACTACTGTTTTGTTGTACTCCATAAATGAAACGAAAATTGTTAATTGGATGATTTATATATATGTACTAGAGGGCTCCACCCATTGCTTGCTTTGCTCGCCAACCCCCGCTATGGCTCGCAATGAAAACAGATTATTTTATATAAATAGGCCCTACTATTAAAATCTCATACGTCCTATTTATTTTGATTACGATTTAACATAGTGGTTTCTTATTTTTAGATTCTTTAATTTATTAAGGGTCTATTCTCCAGTTTTGAGGAAATTTTAACAATCATAATTTGTACTACATTTTCACCCCTAGCAGAACGCGAGAAAATTCCAATCTATGATAATTTTTTTATGTACGTTGTAAGAAATATATGTATAAATTTCCAGCTCACTAACTTTAAGGAAAATATAACAATACATTTTTATTGTTTTAGGGGTTGTTACCAAATTTTCACCCCTTAGCAGCACTCGACAAAATGCGAAACTAGTTATTTTTTCTATGTATCTTGTAAGAAATAAATGTACAAATTTCAGCTCTCTAGCTTTAAGGAAAGTATAACAATTAATATTAAGTATAACAACCACTTATTGTTTTAGGGGTTGTTTTAAACCTTAAATGAAAATAAATTTTAGACTATGTTACTCAGTTATAGTGTAGCTTTATATTAGTAAAACAATTTTTTCAATCGGTTCATTAGTTCCAGAGATTACCCCCTACATACGAACAAATAAACAAACAAATTTTACTTTATTATATTATTGATAATAACCCCAAAGCTAAGATGTTCAAATAAAATTATTTCGTATATTTTATAACAGCAGTTATAATAAAGGTTAAAAGAACCAGTAAGTTCTACACTTTAATAAAAACCTAACCTAAAAGTTAGAAATTTAAATAATTGCTTCAAAAATTAAACTCAGCAGTTTCATCAGTTAGTTTACTCAATTGGTTGCTATGGTAATAAATGTAAATACATGTGCTTATTCATCAGTCTAGGCCTAACCTAAGACTTTTTCCGACTAAATTTACAAATATTGAAAAAAAAGAGGCATTTAACAAAATGAATTCTAGCCAATGCTACGATTAATATTAAGTATAAAACCCCTTATTGTTTTAGGGGTTGTTTTAACCCTTAAATCAAAATAAATTTTAGACTACGTTACTCAGTTATAGTGTAGCTTTTTATTAGTGAAACAATTTTTTCAATCGGTTCATTAGTTCCAGAGATTACCCCCTACATTCGAACAAATAAACAAACAAATTTTACTTCTTTATTAGCCTATATTATTAATAATAATCCCAAAGCTAATATGTAAATAATGTTAAATGTTCAAATAAAATTAGTTCATATATATTTATAACAGCAGTTATAATAAAGGTTAAAAGAAACAGCAAGGTCTACACTTTATGAAAAACCTAACCTAAAAGTTAGAAATTTAAATAATTGCTTCGAAAATTAAAATCTGCAGTTTTATCAGTTATTTTACTCAATTGGTTGCTATGGTAATAAATGTAAATACGTGTGATGATTCATCAGTCTAGGATTAACAAAAGATTTTCTCCGACTAAACTTGAATAATATTAAAATAATATAAGCATTTAACAACATGAATTATAGCATATGTTACTCAGGGATAGTGTAGCTTTTTATTAGTAAAACTATTTTTTCAATCGGTTCAGTAGTTCCAGAAATTACCCCCTACATACAAACAAACATATTTTACCTCTTTATAATATTAGTATAGATATATGGGTTTGCACTCTAACGGTCGAATTTTAGTCCTATTTCGTCCAAATTTTAAACACATTGGTTTTGCACGTCACTCGGACGACTTCGTTAGCAAAACAATTCAGAAACAAGTTTTTTTTAATGGAAGTAAATTCTTTAAAGATTTTTACTTTCTCCACCCTATACGTAGTATATGGAGAAAGTATTGTTTTCGTAAAAATGTTCGAATTTGAATTTTCAGTTGAATTATCTGTTTTGGTGCTCCCAGAACCCCCAAATATTGTTTAGTGCAATTATCTGTGTGCTCCCTGCACCCAAAAATATTTTTAGTGGAATTTTTTGTTTTGGTGCTCCCTGAACCCAAAAAAGTGTTTTTAGAGTGGTGTCTGTCTGTCAGTCTGTCTGTATGTATACACGACCAGAGAGGACACTATTGGTCCGATTTTCATGAAATTTGGTATGTAGGTACTAAACCCTAATATCTCCAGGCGTTTTTTTCACTTTTTGTAATTTCTAATTTTTAAGGGTAATTTACCCCTAAAAACCCATAAAAAATGATAAAAAGGCAAATTTCTCAAAAACGGCTCCAACGATATTGATAAAATTTTTAGTATTTATAGTGCTTAAGATGCCAAACAAAATGACACCACCCGCTTTTATCAAAACTTCGGCGTTTTATAATTATGGAGAAATGTTTAAAAATAAACAAGTTTGTGTTGTCAATTTAGCATCGCGGCAGCGGCCGCACGGGGTAGCACCACGGTAGCGAGCACGGCCAGTAATTCAAAGATGGCGCGATCGAATCCCGCCTGGGACAATAATTTTTTTATACGATTGACGTAGGTAGAATATTATTTTTTTTTTTTCTAAAAAGTAGCAAATAAAAAGATTAAAAACAATATTATTTTGACTACAGTAAGTTGGGAGAAAGTTTGTGTCAGTTAACTGATACCGTTTATTCGTATTAGAATAAATTGTTTTCGGTTATTTATCCAAAAAATAAGTATAGGAGATTATACTGTACATTATATTTTTGACACGACCTTATAGCTCGTCTGGTTTCCCCAAAAATCGATCAAAAGGTAAAGTATCAAAAAAGTGATGTATTCAAATCCACATGGGTCCAGCTTTTGATCCGGGACCAACGGCCGAGATGCAAACGCACGAAGTCCATAATCCGAGGCCGCAAAATCGAGGGACAAAACTCGCTGCGAGCGGAACGAAGCAGCGCGAGAGCAGGGGTTGGAAGCTGATGTGCAAACAAATTCTACTAATATATTTCGTACACGCAGGCAGCTACTCAACGTCTTCGTGATAGACCAATCTACCAAATAATCGGTCGACCTAAAACGTAAAAGCTAAACCTAATTATGGACATTTGCTCAACTCACGTCAGCGAAAGTGGTTCAGCTGCGTGTTTGAATTACTTGTTTTCTTACAACTCGTAAAATGCATTTAAAGCGCGAATAACTTTAAAAATATCGCTTCCCTTTGAAAACCTTTCAATAATAATTGCGTAGAAAAAATAGCGGTACAGTTCATTAATCTCATATGTTCTATACGTAGGCCTATCAACTTCTATAAAAGCAAATGTACGTCCGTATGAACATACACACGTATGTACGTCAGTAACATTATATGACAGCTGATTTCACCCATCATCTGTAATACTTTAAAAAAAACCAGTATAGATTATAGTTTGGGGTTATGTTTACAACTTCAATAGTTATAACTTCTTGTGAAGTTGATTTTTTTAAACATGAGTTATATAACTAATGAATGTTATAATATAGGTTATAATATTTGCTTTGAGGTTATAAACTGTACATAAAGACAACCTTTTATTATCAATATGTTTGTTTATACAAATTTAAAGAAGACAACCTATTCGTTTTACTTTCTCACTACACTATAGTATAGAGAAAGTATAGTAATCGCAAAAAATTCGATGTTGAGATTTTTGTGGAAATATCCGTTTGGGACCCCCTAGGTCCAAAAAAGTGGTTTTTACAAAATGTATGTCTGTATGTCTGTCGGTATGTATACAAAGCTAGAGAGAAAACTATTCGATCGATTTCGAACAAATTTGCACCAAACATGTCAATTAGGCCTGTATAGATGCACGAAAAAAGTTTTTGAAATATTTTGAAAAACAGCCCCCTTTTTGGCCAAAACCCCATAAAAAATTCAGTTATTATTTTTTTATAAAAAAAACGGCTCTTACGATTTTTATAAAATTTTGCTCATTTGAAGCCCTTATTGTACCCTACGATATGCAAAAAACCGCATATTTCTAAAAATTCTTATTTAGCAAATAATAATAATAATTGATTTTTGGTGTTTTTTTAGTCTAAAAGGGGGTTATTTTTCAAACATTTACAAAACCTTTTTCCTTGCATCTGTACAGGCCTAATTGGCATGTTTGGTGCAAATTTGTTCCAAATCGATTGAATAGTTTTCTCTCTAGCTAATAATAATAATATTTATTAGTTAATCTCCTACAATATTATCTCTCCTACCCCACCTACAATTATGAAGTCACAGTGAATCTGTTTAATAATTTAAGTATTTTTGTGAGAAAGTATGTGCCAGTTCCTGGTACCGTCTATTTCGGAAACATTCGTACATGTTCGTATAATATATAAACATATTCGATTATTAATTTCTTCACTATAACATTAATAACTTCTAAATCATTTGATCTATCAATATGAAGTAAAAAGCAATTAAAGATATTATTTTTATCTTTCTTTAAATATATAATATCAGATTTAAATACAAATGTTTAACAAATAGGCCTACAGTTTTATAATCCTTATTATTGTACACATTTACCGAGTTGAAAATCCCCGTCAGCGTAGTTAGGTAGGCCTAGATAAGTAGACCTTAATGTTGTTTTTTAATAGTTTGTTTTTAAATTATGTATTGCTGATGTGTATATAACTAATCAGCCCTAGTATTATTACGTATATATTAAAACATAGCTCATGTAAATTGAACGACGTAAACTCAAGGACTAGTGTTAATAACCTCAAGTGCTGTAATAGGTTTTATCGAATTTAAATTCCAATGCAGAAATAGACTATAAAACGGTTGACCTTTGTTAACCCTATCACACTATAGATAGTTAGGTGCAGTTGCTTAACGAACTGGATCGAATCCTTCTCAGACCAACTGAATATATATACAGGTTGTGACCAAAATACTTTCTGGGCTATTCATTATCGGATTGTAAACATTGAAATACATTTTTTTAAATGTTCAGTAACTTTTTTTCGTATTAGGCTTAGCTTAGTCGCAATCCACCTTTTTTTAACTCACTGTAACTCCAGAAATAGACAAGATAAGGAGTTAAATTTGGTAATAAGAATTTCGTATTTTACTATTTACAAGTGTACCAAACACCAAGAATTTACGTTTACAATTTTCTAAATTTGTGGCTGTTACAAACTTTTTACGTGGGACATCTTGAAAACCGCTAACTTTACAAAAAAAAAAAAAAAAAAAAAAAAAAAATTGAAGGGACAAAATATTTCATTTTTTTAAATACTAACGAAATTTCTCAGGATAGCCCAGTTATCGAGAAAAAAATTAAAAATTAAAAGAAATGTAATTCCTTGGTAATTGTATGCAACATCCAAAAATATAATAAAACCATCATTTTATGATGATGAGCGAAATCAGCTGTTTTATGTTCGAAGCGGGATTTATTAATTATATTAAGTCCACTACATGCCTTAGCAATCCTTAAAACTGTCAATTGTTTACGGCTGTTTCGCCCATTTATCAGGCATCATCAGAACTTAAAACTTAAACACACTTTTCACATTACACTTATTATCACAATTCATAAAAACACATTTAATAAATAAATAAAATGTGCATTTAGAACACTTAATAAAACATTTTTTAATGTCACAGATTGTGACCGTCCACCCTTGTGCTTTTATTCCAACTGATTATTCAGATGTTATCTATTAAGGGTCCTGCCACGATGGCCGTGGTTGTTAAGGCGTCAATGCTTTATCAATCGTCATGGCAACCATCAATGGAAAAGTTCCATGTTCAATTCCCATTGACCCCGAATAATTTTCTAAATGGTTTCTTAACAGACATCATTGGCTGTGGTTCGGATTCCACGTAAAACTGTAGGTCCCGTCTTCATTAGCCTTAAGTGCAAAACTGCAGGACGTTAAACACAAAAAAAAAATCTATTAAGGGTCGGCTCTAGCTGTTGGCCATGTTGGCTGACAGTCCATAACACCAATTTTAAATTAAAATCCAAATTTTTCCTTTATTTTTGATCGGAAAACAGATGGCTAATCAATGGTTTCGTGTCAGTCAAAGCCAGGAAAGAAACATTTAAGTGAATATTTGTCTTATGTTGTGTGTCTTAAGTTGTTCATATGTCTTGACAAGATGTGAAAGTTTTTTCCTGCTTAAGTTACTGAACCTCCCCCCCCCCTTTTTTATCAAAGAGGGTCCGCTATTTTAAAGTCTTGCCAGGGGCGTCAGTCACCTTAGCATCTCCACTGAGCCAACGTAAATAAATAAACGTAATTAACCGAATTAAGGGTCGGCTCTAGCTGTCGGCCATGTTGGCTGACACTCCATAAGACCAATGTTAAATTAAAATCCAAATTTTTCCTTTATTTTTGATCGGAAAATTATAAACGATATGTCATTTTAAAGCTATGGCCAATATGCATGCAAATGGCTTTTTCAAAACTAAGAAAAATATTTTGTTTAATATTTATTAACAATTTAAAACATAGATTTCTAATATTTTTTTGTTGTAATTATTAATTATAGCAAAAACTACCAAGCTATTCGCTTGAAGAATTTCGTCCCTAAGAGTTTGGTATTTTTTTAAAAACGCTATTTGAATAATTGCGGGTTTAAATGAATTTAGGATGAGCAATGTCCGCGTAACCTACGGCCGCTATAGGGAGTCGCAGGTTGCTTTCGGTTTTACTAGAGCCGACCCTTAAGTCAAACATTAAGGGGAGGGTACCCTGTCCGCCATATTGAAACTGATTCCCATAAGAGCAATGATGCAGAATAATATTTGTTTTCCGTTAACTCATGGAATAAAGTTAAAAATTTGGTTTCATTTTAATTAAAGTACTGACATATGCGGATATTGATTGCTCAATACATTTTCAAAAACCGTTTTATTGTCTTCATAAAGGCATGATATAAATAGTAAACTTTATTAATGTTTTACTCAGTTGCAAAAAGAGATATTACAAAAAAACTTTAGCAATCAACACATTTTACTTTAAGAAAACAAATTCAGTTTTCGTTTTTTGACGACAACACCCAAATTTGCCTAAAAGTGAAGGTATGGTTAGGTTCCATTGAAATAGGTTACCAACTTCGCCGTTTTGAATTTAGGGACCCGTGACCCTAAATTGGATTGGGCCCGAGTTCTTTGTATTAGAACTGTGTTTGGTCATTAAATAAATAATTTAATTCCCTTTGTCCTCTTGTAATTACTGAATCTATGGTAGGCCTCTAAAGTATTTAATTTTTATCCCTTGTTACAGAAGTTTAGGATTTCCATGTAGGTGTTCATGCCCGTATAAGAATGATCCTCGTTTAAATGCTCAGCAAAGTTAGATTTAGTTGCATTTAATTTGTAAATGTATGGTAAATGTTCCTTGAATATTTTACGGAAAGCTCGTCATGTCTGTCCGATGTAATTTTTGGGACAATTGTTACAATTAATCCTATTTACTCCGGTCTTATCATATTTATTGGTGGTGATGGACGTATATATGGTATGTTCTATCCTTGTTTTAAAAAAAAATTTCTAAATGGACGTTTTATTTATTCGTTAAATGTGTTTTTATAAATTGTGTTAATAAGTGTAATGTAAAAAGTGTTTTTAACCTCTGATGATGCCTGATAAATAGGCGAAACAGCTTTAAACAATAGACAGTTTTAAGGATTGCTAAGGCAAGTAGTGGGTTTAATCTATACTAATATTATAAAGAGATAAAATGTTTTGTTTGTTTGTATGTAGGAGGTAATTTCTGGAACTGCTCAACGGATCAAAAAATTAGTTTTACTAATAAAATACTACGCTATCCAAGAGTATCATAGGCTATAATTCATTTTGATAAAAACATTTTTTATTTCACTGTTTGTATATTTAGTCGGAAAAATCTTAGGTTAGGCCTAGACTGATGAACCAACACATGTATTTACATATATTACCATAGCAACCTATTGAATAAAATAACAGATGAAACAGCTGTTTGCTCCATTATTTCAATTAACATCTGATTTCAAACTTTGAAGCAATTATTTGTGTTTCTAACTTTTAGGTTAGGTTTTTATTAAACTGTATACCTGAGCCTTGCTGGTTCTTTTAACCTTTATTATAACTGCTGTTATAAAATATACAAAATAATTTGATTTGGGCATCTTTATATATAATACGTGAAGCCATTTTTTGAAAACACAACTCCTCCCTTATTTCTGGACCAATTTTAATGTTTGAGGTTTCAAAAAATTCGTCTCATTTCGTAGTTTTGCAATAAGGTTTTATATGTCAAAAATTCTTATCCTTAATGGCGTGAGCTAATCTCAAAGGTCGGGTTTTCCCCATAAGATTAACATGGAAAATATTTAAAAACCATTTCTATACAAAACAGCTGTTTATAATAAGAAACAAACTAATCCAGCTGATT
>JAGFPH010014651.1:0-23037 GCA_018207615.1 Philaenus spumarius | reverse complement strand
ATAAGTTCCAGAAATCCATTATCGAAGGGAAACCTTAAGACCATATAGCCCACACTAACCTACCTATTTCAGTCATGGATTCAATCAAACACTTATTTACGAATTTATGAAAAAACTGATCTTTTAGAAATGAATCCTCGGAGAGAGCCAGAATCGTAGCGAATCTCTCAGTAGCGTTATTTACCCAAAACCACATTCGTAATGAGAAATACCATGGGACTTGGAGTTTGTGAGGATGTGGGAACTTTTAACATGAGTAAAATAGTAAAGTGTCATGTGCTGGAAAAGTTAGTAATTAATCCGGTGTCAAATTGTGTACATGAATTAAAGCTGCAAGACGCACGTCGGATACAAAACTCAACAAGAAATAGAGAAAAGGTGTTGAAAGAAAGGTTACAAGACGTACTTCAAGACCTTGAGGACCCAGACAATCCCACTTAGAGGTGCAGAAATGCATTAGAGGCAGGCAGGCCTATAGTGAACTTCAGATCAATTTTTAAGTTTAAATATGCTTTACCGTAAACGTTATTTTTAGAAAGAAAAAACTATTCAACAAATCTGTAAACTATTTTTTTAATTTTTGTTTAGTAGCTCTTACTGCACATTTTACATTGACAACTTTCTTATTTGTTTGTTGTATTTTTTTTTATTTATTTGTGTTTGGTAAATAAAAAAACAATTATAAAAATTTCTAATTGATATGTTTTAAAGTTACCAACTAAAATTACTCATTCAAATTGTCAATTTTCAATTACACCAAAATTATAACCCTATCTGTTATACTTTTTGAGAAAAATGTAAATTAAGTAGAGGAAATTAACATTGGCGAGATAGGGCATCCGAGCCCCCATTTAGTTTAAAAAATATACAGCTGATATTAATCAAAATTTATTTAAAATGGGTTAAAAAATAGGCTTGGTAAAATACACCTTTTGTGTATTTTCAATTTGTTTTCAAAGTTGTAAAATAATGTTGTTTATTATGGTATAACATGCAGCTCAATACACTAAATGTCCAAAACTATATAATACGTAATTTGTTACACTGGACATGTAAATGGTGTAAGTAATATGTGTGTTTTTTTGTGTGTGCACATACAAGGCCAAAGCAGTCTAAATATTCATTCACAAAAACGACAGTTAGGTTAACCGTAAAACTCATTTGGTAGCGAAATAATTGTACTGTCAACTTGTATACAATTGTTGTTTTAGTGGGTTTTAAACAAACATGCATTTATTAAATTTTTAAATGAAACAGCAATATAGTTATTTTGAGATAGAAAACCCTTTACCACGCATTTTCCTATTCAATACTTATTATTATTTACATGATAAATAAACTGAGCAAGCAATGGTATTTAATGAGTTTAAGCGAGATTTATTACTAAAAGAATAACATTTTTGTTGTTTATACTTGAACATAATGCTTATGCTACTTATTTAGTAAAACATACAAATTGTACGACCTTCTTTAATGTATTAATTTAAGTCATGTTTAAATTAATTCCCAAGCCTATTAGAATTAAAATGTACCTTATGTTCAACGTAAAGCACAAGTAATATTTTCCTTTATAGACAGTTTAAACTAATAGGGTGAGTTTAATTGTCTTATTAGGGCATTTACATCAATTATTTGTATATACCGAAATAATATACATACTATAGAGAGAATAAATCAACATTCCTTTTTAAGTAAAAAACTAAAGATAAAGTTTTTAAAAATAAATATAAAATATAAAACTAAAGATCAGGTTGAATTTAGAATAACAAATTATAATACAAATTAAAATAAGAATAAATTGGAGGAACCCAGAACTAGAATACTAGAGCTCACATGTTACAATACAATGTGATCAATAATTAATCTATTTTTTGTGCGTTGTTAATAAAAATAATTTAATGTTTGTGTGTTTAAATTTATAAATAAGTTGGAACTATGATAATTTGGTTATTGGTTGCTTATTTTTCGAATACAGATTTTTATAACATCCTAAATATTTTCCTACTGGACAACAAACAATGGAATATGACTTACGGAATTAATTTTCTCCTTGAGATATTAAACTCCTTGATATCATTAGTTTAATAAACACAAAGTAAGGACAATATCGACACATTTCAAATATATTACTACAGAACATTGAATGTATTTAAAATGAGAACGGGTTGTAAAACACATAAAAATAATTATAGCTTAAACTATAAACTTAAGAAGCAAACATAAACTAGAATGAAGGCTGCAATGCAGGTACAACATAGATTAGGAAATAAAACAAAGGAAGGAAACACAATTATAAAAATTTAAAGAATAAATAAACATTAGCATTTTTGAGGTACCAAGTCACTATTATGATTAATAATAATAATAATAATATTACCTTGTTAGGCCCGTCACGTGATTTCTTGTCGTGTATTCCTTACGACATGTTTCGGAGCCGAACATGTGACATGTTTTCAAGTTATAATCACTCCGAACAGATCGTCGCACATGAAAATAAATAAAACATATACTCACATACACACCAACACATAAACACAATATCGCGCTTGACATAAACTTAGGTGCGCAACATTTCTAACAGCTGTACAAACACAGGCATTTGTATAAGAAATTAGCAAAATATTAACCTATTCTTGGAATTGTATTTTAAACTATAAGCTAAGATTTTCTTTCATATTCACAAATTGTATACGTATGGAAAAATTATTTATTAAATCAAACATAACCTTAAAATCAATATTAATTATTGCCGCATCTATTTATCTAGATAATAATAAATCTACACGTCGTTTCTTACAATTATTTAATACAAATTTATCATACATCGATTACACTTTGAAAATGTATTTTGAAATTAAAAAAGAGCCTTAAACAACTTTTGTATTTTAAAAGAGTTTATTTTATTTTGAACATTACAAATTTATATAATTTTATAGTTAAACATTAGTCTAGAAAGTCATATACCACTTCTACTCTGATTTTGCTGTATCCCTAACAGAGGACATTGTCATGATGGCTTTATATCAAAGTCATGAGAACAATCAATTACTTGGAAAACTCTCCGACTAGGCTGTCGGTGGTAACATTAATTATTTAACTTCGAATTGAAGTGTTTGTTGCTATTTATAAATCCTCTACGTTTGTTACTAAACTTTAAATTGGTTAAAGATATAAAATATTTCATGCTTTCGTTATTCTTGCAAAGATTATGTCATTTAATAATGTGTGATTGTTATATAGATTAAACCAACACATTACTGTTTATTTATTATTTACTCAAACTTATAAAATATTACCATATGTAAAAATGTAATGAAGAATTGTAAAAAGAGTACATGAAATTTATTTATAGTTCCTTAATGGAGTACTTTGGATAAAATTGCAAAATGTTTAAATCTATTTGCAATAATCTATTTAAAAGGTAATCAAAAATAAATGTTCAGAAATTTTATTCACTAAACCTTTATGTAAGTTTTATAGATAATTCAATCTAGATTTTTCTTATGAAAAAAACTTGTCCAAGGAGAACTTTTTAAAATGTGATTTTGAAATTTGTTTATAAATCAATTAAGTAGCAAAACAGATTAGTAAAAATATTTACTTTGAACAAAAAATTACTTTACTTCATTTTTGCAATGTACAGAAAATTTCACGTAAAACCCTATAAAATGATTTATCTAAAATTATAAATGTGGGCTGTAGAATTATTTGGTTATAGCTAAAAAAATACCGCTCGGAGGTGCCAATTTTTTTGCAATTTAATGAAACTAATTGCAAATGTAGGAGGAAAGTTATATTTTTAAGTGAAAAAGGGTCTTTTCATTTTGCAGATACATATTTTAAACTCTCACGATTTACTCTTAACATTTTGTAAGAAACGATTTATTTTTAAAAATCTCAGAAATTTAGTATGAACGATATACAATCTCAAAATTTCGACATTTTGAGAGTATGACAATTTTTAATTTTTATTCCTAACTTCAACAATATTAGATCTTTATCAATCAGATCTTTATTGATATATTTGTTTTGTTTTTTGAGATAGTTACTTTAAAATTCACTAATAAGTACACCTCTAAAAATGTATTAAACCTATTTTTAAATTATAAACCGAATCAGAATATTTTTTAAAATTTTAATATGTTAGTGTAAATAAACTAAAACTATTTTATTTAAAAATAACTTTTAGTTATCCCACCTAGTTGATGTTGATCGTGAGACTACATGAAGTAAATTTCATAATGTTGTCAATACATATTTATATGTTCTCATTTTTGTAAACTATAAAATACATTTTGTTTTTATAATTTATCTGATTAACGAGGTACAGAGGTTATAAAAATAAGTTTTTAGTAAATATTATGAAATTACATACACAAATTTATTCCAATTTTATTATGTAAACAATAAAACAGAAAATAAAACATCGGTATGTATATAATGATAGAGATAGATTGACAAGGGGAGAAACCAGATCGTCTGTATGACCTTGTAGCCAGTATGTTTCCAGATCATAGCAACCATCTGCCTTAAAGTATATGAGACTTTTACCTGTTTTAATGTATAAATATTTATATGTCGTGTAACTAAATTTGAATGTGTATATAAAAAATAAATATGAAAGGGCACATGTTAAATAAAGCGTAGCATTTTTAACGGCCATAGATATCTCACAGTTACGTTCGTTATGCTTATCGAAACAGTTCCGAGAGTTAGTGTGATATTCATTTTGATTATTCGGCAATTTATTATTTAGTGCAATTTGTGAAGGTATACATTTTTACATTTACTAAAGTTGGGTAAGTTATAATTTTGTATAAAAGCTGCATAATTAATTTAGGAAAAATATTAAGGTTTTTTTAAATTTCTTTAGAATTAATTTTAATTAAATAAGGATCGTTTCACATTAAAAACCTTTGACTTCGTATTAATATAAAGATACAGTTAGTTTACCAATTTAAGTAAGGAATTAAGTGGAACACATTTTCTAATGTTTTTATTGTTAGATTTCTTAAAAATATGGATAATTTTCGTAAAGGCGATAAGAGGGTATAGAGTCATTGTCACGAGGCCAACAAATGTATCTTGAAAAGTTAACAATTTATATTTTAACGGAATATATTTATATTGGGGGTAAAAAACAATCCGTACACTTTGCTCGATGGTAAGTTACGTAAATAATGAATATTCATATCCCAAATACAGTATAATAACAATTTTATATACTGCTTGTAAATAATCTTTACTCAAGTTCTAAAATTATTATTTTTTTTTAATTTATTGAACTATATAAATGTAATTATTCTAGTATAATAAGTAGGTCTGTTGGATTAACAATTTGAAATTTTTTTCATAAAATAATTTTATTATTAGGTCAACAATATTACATTTCAAAAACGTACGTTTTTTCTTTATTTCCTTTGCTTAAGAGTTTTTCGAATAATATTTGCATAAAGGGTCGGCCATATTCTATGAACTATTTAAAAAATTGTTGTCCAAATTATTGATATTAAATTATCTCAATTATTTTAAAACTATATATAGTAACATTTCTGAAAATTTTCCTTTTTTATTATTTTTTTAAGAACATTTTCTAATCGTCGGCCATATTGGATCAACCACTTTGAATTTTGAATATTTGACATCAAATTCGGATTGAGATACCTCTAAAACATGTATATATTCATTTTGGAGAAACAATTTCATAATTCAGTAAGATTTTAAAATTGTCTTTAAAATATCAATTTTTATTGATTAAATAATTAACAAACAATTTCCAACTAAAATCAACTTTAGAACATTTTAACTGAAGCAATTTATAAACGAAATCAATAGATTTTGAACAAATACAAGCAAGACAGATTTATTTGCAAACAATGCAATTTTTGATGCTACATTGAATCACCTAATAGTGAAATGTTTATTATTATTATTTTAATCATAGTTATATTTGTTAGTAAATATTCACAAATGCAATTGTATTCATACCCTCTTTCATTATTAGGTTGTAATTCACTGTTTTTACTGTCTAATATTACATTTTTTATTTAATATGTAATAATATATGCAAACTGGCACAACTAAAACGATGTGTTTACCTATATTATCCTTTGTTAGCCATTCTCAAGTTTTCAATAACTTATATTTTAAATAAACAAACCCAGAACTTGTATTCCCGAGTTAGCCCAATCAAATGTTACACAAAAAATGCGTGGACTTACATTAAATGGAGAGGTGTTTCGGACCATTACTGGGACTGCAAATTTGCCAGCCAGATTTGTAACTCTCAAAAACCTGTGCTCCCAGAATGGCTCTAGAAAAACTGTTATTTTTTAAATCTTATCGGTTTTTGTTAAATATCTACTAAACTATGAGTTTGTTGGAAAAAATCGTTCTTTAGCTTTTTAAAAGTACTATATCTGCTGATCTTAGAGTGAGTTGTCATTCCCTCTCTACCAGTTCCTTTCGTCTGAGCTGACCCTTTTCAATAGTCCTTCAATGACTATAAAACCCCCTGTAAACTTTCTCAACTTGTTTATACAACATTTTCTGGCAAAAAATTAATTCAGGTGTTGGTGGAGGAAATTAAATTACTCAAATTTCAACTAAAAAAGCATTTTTCTTCTTTTTTGATTTTTGTAATTTCTGACGAGACCATTTGAGCTATAAGGACCGGCCTTAGCTCAAATTAAAGTTTATTGAATTCCCTTTAACTTCCATGCTCTTAACTTTTCTGTAAGATGTGTCATTTTGCCGGTATCCATCTCAAAACATATAAAAAAACTTAGAATTTATATTTTTTTAGAAAAAATGTCACTCTTTAAAAAGCCGTATCTCCGTAACTATTTAACTTACAATAACGATTTTGATCTTATTTTGTAGAAAATGTAATATACTGTACTTTTAAAAAGCTAAGAACGATTTCTTCCAACAAACGCATAGTTTAGGAGATATTTAACAAAAACTGAAAAAGTGAAAAAAATAACAGTTTTTCGACCGCCATTCTGCCAGCACAGGTTTTTGAGGGTTGCAAATCTGGATCTGTAGTCCCAGTAATGGTCCGAAACAAATCTCCAAAAACCATTAATGCTAAATTTAATGTAAGTTCCGATGTAACATTTGACTGGGCTAAGTGTAAATGAATATGAGATTATTAAGTGACTATTTATGAAAAAACATATGAATGTAATACATGAGAAGGTCGTAGATTGTGTAAAAGAAGTTTTATAATATTACAAACATAAATTGGATTAAAATACTTTATTTGGTTCTCACATTATTTTAGCAACGATTTATAATATCATGTTCCTACCTTATTGCTTATAACCCAAACGACAGCAATGATTTAACAAATAGTAGGCCTACGGTTTAACTTAAAACACAAAATTGATAAATACTTTAATACTAATAATGTGCACAATACATAATGTATTTCTAAAGCACATTTAAAGGTAAAAGTATAATCTTAAAGTCTGAACTTATTTTTTGTTTATCAACCCATATGTTTTAAATTTCCCTTTGTTAAGGCTCGTAACGAGAATAGAACCTTGTGTTCACCTCTTCCTTTGTCGTCACACGTATTATAAACAATTTCAATTTTTAAATTAAAAGTTAAATTAGTCAATTTAAAGGTACAGTAAAGGATGATTATTGAGATAGTCTAAATCTAACTATTACTGCACAAAGTAAAGCAGTTGTAATAAATTTTCAACAACACAATTATAATAATCCTCATTGTTTGTAATATATTTTGTTATTACATAAAATAGTAGTTAAAACTGTAATTTTTCAATAGTGAAACTTCCTTTTGCAACACAACCTTTATTGATCCAATCTTAATAGATGGTTCTTAAAGTATTAGAACTTTACCATTAAATTTTCTGAATTATGTATACATTTCATGGGAGAAATACTATATAAATAATAATGGTAAATATTTTACAAAGTGTTTTTTATTATAAGTAGTCACGTTTGGAAGATCCAATGTTTATGGTTGATTTGTTTGTATTGTTTATTACAATCATACAGCGCAATCGCTGTAAAATGCAAAAAAAACAAAAACAAATTTTAATACCCACTTGGTATTTAATTAATGAAAACAATGTTGTCACACGACTGTGAGTAGAATATAAACTTTATATACGAAACATGTTTGTCTTAAGTAACCATTTATAACTCCGATAATTCTAGATTTTTAAATTACCTTCTGTTATCGATCCCAATTAAGACTTAACTTAAAGTGGATTAATAAAACTTAAGTGCTTTTCTTGATATTCCTGTGGTATTATAAACGCATTGAAGGTGGATTATTGAACTAAAAATATCATTAATTATTGCTGAACGCTAGATTTATTTTATTTCTTAAGTTTAGTTCTGATATTTTAATATATGCCTACACAATTTAATGACTCACTTATTCTTACCTAATTAGCTAAACATCTTTATTCATTGTCTATAGTGGTATTATTGTGTATTTTATAAATAATGTTTTTCATAGAATATGTACATGAACTCTTTATACGTCAGCCAAATTGTAGGTTAATGCCTTAAGAAAAGTCAACTTTGATTACTTCGGGAATAGGTGCAAAATATCTTTATCTTGTTGATATAGAGGAATGATAAGAGTGCATTGCGTTCTTTATACGAATTCACTTAATTATAACAAGATTTATAAGCTAGTTCACTTACCTGTAATAATTTAAATTCTACATATTATATGCATAAATGTTTAAGTGAATAGTTGCACAGTATAAATTTTATTTTGTTTACTTATCAGTGGTATTTATTATGAAATTGTACTATCAAAATATACCATACCTTCTCTCCGTTTTAATTAAAATATTCAAGTAATTACCGGTTTAATAAATATACACAGTAGTATTGAGAAATCAGTTTACAAACAATTACGAACCAAACAAAATAATTAAAAATAAATTGCAACCAATGCAGATAATTTCTTCATGGTGTAGTAGCACTGTGTCTCCTACTTTAAACCTACTAGAAATTAGCACTATAAAGATAATTTAAAATATGCGTTAAACAAATCCCTTTAAAATCAGATGTGTATAGTTGTCATCTTTATTTAATATCAAGTCTTTTTGTAAATCATAATTTTTTTTCTTAGATCAAAGTTTGATTAAAAAGACGGAAGTCCAGCTTATAATAATATTCTTTCAATTTTGTATATTATACGAATTTCCCGGTTTGTAACTTCGATTTATAAATAAACAGAGGTACAATGCACTGGTTTAATCACTTAATAATACAAATTGAGTACACATGAGTATTTAATTATTTGAGGGTTCAATGTTTATAAGTTTTACCAGTTTGCTAATGGTTATAGACGAGTTTGTAAAACAATTCTTTGTAAAGTCAATACCTAACAAATTAAAAAAATTCTGAATTACTAAAACAGTTATTTCTTTACTTAGGCCTAATGAATGGTGATTGATTCGTATGTGATGATCGATGGATGATTACAATTTTAAACTTACTTACGCTAAAATGTTCCACTTAAAATAAGATGGTCCTTTGATCAAATTTTTTGATTGAGGAAGTTAATGATGTTATTTGGTGGATAATTTTGAAGAGGTATAAAGTTTATAATTCAGAGCCTTCAGATCTGATGTGTTGTAATGGATAATTATAGTTGACTCACCCAAATGGCTTGGTGGATATTATCATTTGATATTTTTTATTTTTTGTAACACTGTACTTGGTATTATTTATTAACTTCGTTGGTGTACAATATTGTTTCTTCTTGCTTCACAATCTAGCAGATTTATGTGGTACATTTTAAATTGTCTGCCATAAAATAAATTACGAACTGTTCTCAAACAAAGCTAGTAACAAACTCTTCACAATTAATTACCTTCTTCTTCCTCTCTACTCGAACTATGCTTCCTCTTCTTCCTCCTCAACGTTATTATTTCTTCTTTCCTTTTACATTATGTTGGCCAACACTTAAGCATATATGGTTTTTACAAACATGATGAGATCTTATTACTAATGTTTTTGAAATGATATATGAATATAATGGGCTATGTGTTTCTTTTTTATGGTTATGAGTATCAGGGACTGATAAGTAATGAGATAATCCTTGATATGATGTACCAACTGCTTACGAATAAACAAGAATTTTTGGTATCTTTACAAGCATAATAAACATAAATAGCTAAATACTAAATGATAACTATGTTTAATAAATGATTGAACAGCATATTCACTGTTGAAAAGTACAAAAGAAAAAATACCTATAAACGAAAAATTGTGTCACAAATATAACACATTTAAACATTATGCTATATGCTATCAACTTCATAAGGCGCACAAAACCCTCAAGACCTGACATAATGTAAAGCAAATCCAGCAGATATCATGCATTACCTATCTCGTCGTTAGGGTCGGGAGTGAATGTAATATATATGTATATTATTGGAATAATGTTATTAATAGTCATTTTATGTTATGAAATAATATATTGATAATTAGTATTGCATATTCATTATCAGTGCTAGTTAATACTGTTGAAAATTTCTGACCTTTCAAATTTGAATAATTTCTACGATCTTCGAATATCGAATCCGTCTTTACAAAAAAAAAAAAAACTTTAGGTAAAGGTGTCAGTGTTTTTATTGTATGCATAGTAAATTTTGATAGATTAAAAAAAATATAACATTGGATAGAATAAACACATGTGTCCTGTTGTGCATATAAAACAGAAGTGTATAATAATACAATTTCAAATGTAAATTATTTAGAAAGTTATTCTGGATCCGGTAGTAAACGTGGGGTAGTTGGTTAAACCATTTTTGTTATAAATGGTTGCATTTGTTCGAATTCGTTACTCAGTTCTTCAGCATCGTTAGTATATTCAGTTGAGCGTAAATCAATTAACAGGCAATTAAATAATCACTGGTTATATTATACGTATACGTAACTATAACTGAGACTTCCCTCTACTAAATTATCAAAATTTTGTTCTGAAGGATGCAATATGTATAAATTGTGAACTGATGTATAAAACTATGTATAAAATTGATTATCATATAATAGGCATTGTGATCGTAGGCTTCAATGTTAGGGATTCTGGATGCACAACCTAAGAAACTTGGGGCCCTCCAGGATAACAATATTGGTCGTCAGCTATCGGGCATTTGACATGATTTCAGATCACGTAAAAACTCATCATTCCTTCTCAAACCCTTCCAAGTGGTAATACAAAACCAATGAAATTAGCAATAAGGAAAGAGGCCTTTACAAAAGTGTACACTGAAGTGGTGCACGAACTATTGAAAAACAAAATTGATTGCAGATGAATTAATCTTTTAGGCAACTAAAAGCAGGCATGTGTCATCCCAATGACGAAACATTAAACAATATTCCCAACTAAATATACAGCTTTATTGGAATATATCAGAGAAAATCTTAAACTCAGGCTAATACCGAAATATGTATATTTTCAGGCAGATATGCAGATTCGAAAGCCTTAAAATCATATTTATTTAGGTAAAGTTTAGTGAAATGTGTGAAACGGACAATACAACTAACATCTGCATATTTACCACTGACTTAATCATGATATCATATACACCTAAAATGTCAACATTTTAAACGGATATAGTTGCAGGCACATCTATCTAAATAAAACTTTAATTGTAATTACAAAAACTAGTATTCATATATATCTATGCATATAATAAAATCGTGCCGGTTTGTATTTTAAGACTGCATCTGCCTGTTGTTTATAAATTATGTGTTTAACTATAATAAAACTAAAAATCAAATATAATTCAATTAAGTTGCACTTCAAAACAAATTTCACAGTTTTGAAGGAATACTCAAAACAATGATTGGTCATACCTGTGAACAAAAGTATTACATTACTTAGAGAAAAGAAGTTCTCAGTGACTGTCTAAGAGACAAGCAGAGTGTATCTAGAACTCTAGTTTAGCTTTACATTTTCTTTGTACATTCTATGTATGACACTTTCTTTGTTCATTACATTTCCTTACATAGTATAGAACATTAAATACTGTTACTAGCTGCAATAAAGCAGTTTTATTTAATTTTGTTGTCTGTAAAATTGCATAACAAATTTATAATTGTATTAAAACAAACGAATATTTGTAAAGATGTAGTTAGAATATCAAACAACATTACATTTATTGGAACCAAAATTAAATTTGCATTGACTTTCATAGCAAATAATTAACTAACAAGACTTGTAATAATAATTAATTGGTGTATTCTAATTTCAAGTCATACTAAAATAATTCCTCATTATAAATAGTAGTATAAACTAAATGCTATTCGCATGATTATAAGATGCCATATTTGTTTAAAATGACAGTACTCAATGAGGTTGCTTTAGTTTAAAGAAGTAAAACAACTATAAAAGATAAACTTATTTGGTAGCCATTAAATTTTTACCTGTTTTAAACCATTTTTAAAAATTTTCAGCTTATAATAGGCAGATTATATATCAAATATTTTATATCAGATAAAATTCGTGCACGTTATCAGTCATAGTAATTGATAGATGACTTACTTCTAAAACCTTTAAAAATAATAATGACAATACACTAATTCTCACTTACAACCTTTAATAATCAAACGCATTTAAATGAGAGTGTCGTCATCTTAAGTGATACATGGGCTATAACTAAAATCTTATATCTCATACATGTTAGTAAAAACTTATAACACGTAATAAAAAAGTATACATGTTTTTAGTCAACGTACACAACTTATAAAAGTGTTTAGTTGTATCTTAAGTATTACAGAAGATGACGACTCTGCCGTTTAAACGCGTGTGATTATTAAACTTGTTTGTTTGAGAATTAGTGTATTGTTATTATTATTTTAAAATAATTAGTTCTCACTAGTCAAGCTCAAAGTTTGTTAATATTATAATCCGTGTAGGTTTTACAAGTAAGACATAAGTGTGTTATTAAAAATATAGATTATAATTATATTAGTTTAACTAAAATCATTTTCAATGTTATAATCTTATTCACAATTAGTTAAGAAATTCATAGCTATGAGCAACACTAATCAATATTGTAACCTAGTGAGTCAACTAGTGCCGAAGGTAATCATACAAATATATATGCATGTCTTTGTGGATGACACTTTTCATTCTTGTAGATGTTTTAATTTTAGATTTAATTTTCATTGATTTTAGGTACAGTTGTTTTGGATATGTAAAACATTTATTTCCATTTCCTAATCAGTGTTATTTCTTTTTGAAGTTTAATGGGTATTAAACTTATTTGTGCGTGAATTTTAGCGGGAACATGTCTGCACCATTGGTTCCCCTTGCTTCCACACAAGCTTTCCGTTGATGTTTGTATAATTAATTGGCATTGAATATCCATACACAATTAATGGCCAAATAACTTTACCTTGTATGGCAGTCAGTTTCTCTTGATTTTTTTATTATTTCAATTTAACTTTGCCGGCACGTGGATTTTATGTTTCTCGATCATTTTATCTGTAGAATTAAGTAAGGATGGATGTTTTAAGGATGTGGGTTTCCTAAATAATCGTAAAAATATTAAAATATGAGGAATTCTCAACACTTTGAATTTACCATGATAGAGCATATAATTATAAATATGTATAATTATATATACTTTCTTGATTTACATAATTACTAAATGAATGGAGTAGTATTATATCTGTTTCTAGTGTTGAATTCAGTATGTGTTTATCAAATTAACACTCAATTATTTTTTCAGTAAAGTTTATATTGAATTTCAGAAATGTGGACACTCTAAAGATAGGCTCTGTACATGTATACATTTTTTAGTTCTTTAGGCTGATTTATTTGTATGTTTTTATATTTTTTTTAAATGAAAAATTTATTATTATTATTAGTTGCTTTTGACTTTTACTCACCAGACTTTGTACCTACTTGAATGATCAACAATTTAACTAATGATGCAAACACAAAATTACAGGTTGTTGGTCTTTTATTGTCAAAGATATATCGACTATCCTTTGAAACACAATACAAGTAAATACGTCATAGTGTGTAGCGTTAAAATAGCTTCAAATTATATCTCTAAATATTTTAAAAAACAATCATATTTCTCGATCAGAAATAAACTCTCAAAAGCTATGTTTTAAATTGAATTACTTTCTGTAGCTTACTAGTCTGTTGCTATTCGTTTTCGAATAAAAATTATCCTAATTTCAACACTTAACAATGATAATTCTTCAGAAGCTACATTAACATTGGAATTAACACTTCCGTTTACACATTTTGGGGTAATAATTTTTAACTAAAAGATTTAACAGAAACATGAATTGCGGAAGATAAATTTTGTATTAAATTAATTATATTATTTTCTTTAAACTTACAGTACGTTAAATTTATAATGGACTTGAAAATTTCTAGCAAATAAAAATTTAATGTTTTGTTGTTAAAACTAAAACTTCTTCTCTTTGAAATGTATTTTCATAGCATTATTCTTTCCACAAACCCAGCTGTCAACGGATTGAAATTTTTTTCAGTTTTTTTAAATCAAAATCTTCCAAATCTTATTGTTATCAACTATTTATTTTTTGTAAACAAATATTTCTCATTGTAAAAAAGATAATAAACAAATCTAATAGTATTATTTAAATTTCTATGTTATTTTTAGCCCATTATTTTTGTTTTTTTATAGATTAGTTTAAATGCCAATAATATATTTAATTTCAATATTTGTGATTGTTGTTCCAATTTAGCGTTAACTTTAGCGTATTTGCTGGAGTACCTAATATAATCTATTTTATTGTTTAACAGTCTACTGTACCAAGGCTGACATCTATAACATTCCATCACAATATCGTGCATGTTTAGCTGGCTGATCGACTTAACACTACACAAACGAAACATGCACAAGTTCCAAACGCAACCATCGTGCTGTCTAGGAGTCAGGTAATGTAGTTACAACTAGAAAGCAAACACAAACGACGAGCACAACTAAAACATACACAAGTTGTGTTTGGCAACTATCATGCAATCTAGGAGTAAGGCTGAATGGGTCAAATTATTAAATAAGAAAAATTAAAAACAAATTTAAACAAATCAATAACAGTAATTTTGTTTAATGTTTTCTAATCCCATTCAATTTAAATCTACATTTTATTAAGTAAACCAATCATAGTTATTAGTTCATTATGGATTTTTTTTTTAAATGGATGTTACTATACGATAGTTAAACTAATAAGTTGACATCGTATATCGGAAATAACTGTGTTGGAGAGTAAAACTGACTCAAACTGTACAAGTGCCTTTAACCACTCGGCCTCTTTGCTTAAAAGTTGTTTTTTAACTGTTACTTAGGTATTAGTTTTAAATTACTTGTTAATTATTTTAAATTATAAACTGATAAATACTTTACATAAATCTATTAGAACTTTGTTAAATCCATTATTTTTTTCATTAGAAGAACACGTCTGTTTCTCAAATAAACTACAATAGTTTTGGATCAACATATATTTTTAAACGGAACTATTCAATAAATATTCAACAATATGAAAATATTTTTTATTTTGAAAGGTCAATAAATAATCCCTTCTTTACAAAAGTAAAAATAGAACGTTTTAGTTTATATACATTTGTGTTACAATTAATACTATATGTAGTTTTTTTGTTATATATTTATTTCATTTAATGATACATATTCAATCACTTACAAAATAAAATAAAACATTTAGGACATAATAATAAAGTATAAAATGAAATAACAACTTGTAATATAAAATAAATTGAAACTTAACTTTTAAACAAAATAACACCGAATTTTAAATAAATATTTGGCAACATCTAGGGCAATCCCGTATTGAGGTTGCAGAAGTAAATTATATTAAATTACAAACAAAGAGTTAAGAAATGGTTATGGGATCAGTTAAATTTACAATTAAAAATAAAAACTATGGGGAAAGCTTACACATAGCAAATTAACAAATGCGAATCCAATCATCAAAAACTAATAAAAAGGTTTTACAGGAGGCTTAATAAATTATACTGGTATAAAAGATTATGTGTACAATAAAAGGTTTAACTATAATTAAATAAAAATTTATAAATAAAAAAAACTCAAAATATTACTGAATTTTAACTATACAATATGCATTCATACTCTTTTCCTCACACTAACTCACGCATACTTCCAGACCAGTCTCTTTCACACAGACACACCCTCACACAGGACATTGTTCTAAGACACGACTACATAAAACAAGCCTTACGCATCGTCAATGCTCAATAGCCAGTTCTTTAGAAGGATCAAATATTTGTTTAGAGTACTACATTTTTGGATATTGACTGGAAGTTTATTATAGAGTCTAGGAGTAATTACAGAGAAGAAATTTAAATAAATTAGGTATCTTGCTTTGCGTACATTAGCTTTGCTTTCACATCTGAAAAAATAATAAATTTTGTTTAAAAAAGCTAAAGAACCTTGACTGATAACAAAATACTTTAAGGACTTTGTAAATAAACAATAACGAAGAGGCAATACAGAGAGCATCGAAACAACGTAAAGATGGCACCATTATCGTAATATAAGTCGTATGAACCTCTTCTGTGTTACCATCAAAGTCCTAAGATTGGTAATATATGTACATCCAAATATGGACTATGGAAAAAAATAATTTACGTAAAACATTTACACTCCTCGGGACGATATATTTTAAGCGAAAAAAATACTCGTAAAATATTCTTTAATTTAGAATTTAAATTAGCAATGTGCAATGTGCATGTTCCACGTTATACGTTCATCCAAAACCACTCCCAAATACTGACATGAATTCTTTTGTATTATTTCAATGCACGAACAGCACTCTGAATTTCCGACTACACAATCCATAAATTTATATAAAATAGAGTCTTTAAAATGTATACCCTCCTCTCAGATTAAAATTTATATAAGAAATTGTATATATATTTAAAACTATAAAATGTTTGGAAAACCTACACCTCAGGGCATTAAGATCAGCTTGCATGGCAGTTTCAACATGTAGCATTGTTTTTCTGATGTAGCACAACGCGGTGGCATCTGCAAGTCAATAAATACTACCCTCCAGCCTATCTTTACACAAACATAAATTACAAACAATATAGGTCCAAGCACTGAAAACTGGGGGACTCCATATTTTCCTTCCTATAGTATATTATAGTTTATAAATAAAAAAATAAAAAATCTGAATTAATACATGAAATTGTATACTAATATAGCTTCAAGAAGAATAATACTACAGTGGATATCTTAACTCTTAATTTGATTTCGCACAATAAGATACTCGAAATGTTCATAACTTCGGTGTTGTTGTTATTGTATCAGACAGCAAGGGAAGTTCCATCAGATATGATACATAAACATAAGGTAATTATTGACATTTTGTCATTTTGCTTATAACTCCTGACATATAAAAAAAACATAGTTCATATTTTATGTAGCAAATGATTCTTTTGATTGAAAGAGCTAGCAATAGCCTCCTTTAAACTAGGCCGAATTACTTTTCTTAGATTAGGCCTACTATTTCATTTTCTTATCTGAAAAGTAAATGACTTGTCAAATCAACCGTTATTACGAATATTAAAACAATGCATTTAACATTAGGAAAGTCTAATAAAATAAAATAATTTAGCCCAAAAATATTTACTTCATATAGATAGTTTTATGAAAATCGTGAATTAAGCAGAAAATTAACTTTTTCAAATTATGTCATTTTATTTTTATTAAAAAGAAAACGTCCTTAAAATCTTTGCCAAATTAAACTATTTTCTTGTCTACTTTCAATACATTTAAATAAGAAGTTAATGTTTTATTATTTTGTCTGATGAATTGATTTAGTTACGAGTAAAGTTATTAGAGTAGGTCAGATTATGAAACAACATTAACAGTATGTGCCTTTAATGCTAGAGGTAGCGGTTTGGCCATTGTCAGTAGGCAAGAGAAGTAAAATAACAGATTTATAAAACGGAACGGAACTTTTCGCTGGATGTAGGCTTGGTGCCAGGAGGTGTGAGCTGTTAACAAGAAGATATTTTTAGGTGATTTGACACTTTTTATTATTTTTGGATTTAGAAATATGGGTTTGAGGATGGGTATTGTGTTTTCGAATAAATTTGTATCTTGGGGATATATTGAAACCAAACTTTAAGCTCAACCTAAACAAAACCGCATATTATTTAGGACTATATTAAATGATGTGGTTTTTAGAGTTAGAGGTAAAGTGTAGCAGTTTTGGTCATTTTAAACTAACACTCAGTGTTGTATCTATGTTTATTAACTCTAAAATTTATTATAAAATGTTCCCTCCCCTTTTTCTCCTTTTTATTTTTCATCGTGACAGCTTTCTGACACCAAGTCATCTTCCTGTAAAAAGGCGTTTAATTTTCTTAAACTGTCTTTTTTGTCTACGAAACGACAATCCTAAGCATTGCATAACGAAGACTGGTCATTTGTTTTTTTATCTAACCCTAATAACTTCAAATCAACTCATCTGTAAATCATCACACAATAATAATCAATAACTTTTTTTTTCTAAATGTATTGAAAGTAGAAAATGACCTAATCTCATGTGTCAACAAATTTAAAGGTGATTTAATAATAATAATAATAGCTAGTAAAAAAATAGAGTATGTATAATTTTCCCAATCGACTCACGATATTCCAAATAAATTTACATTAAGTAGTTAAACTTCTTACAGTTTCATTATTCTTAAAGTACCATACATTTTATATGTTTTATTTTTGTAGAGTTTTAATAATTTACCTACATTTTAATATTTACAATAAAGGTTGTCATTACTTATCAATAATAAAATGTGAACACTGTTCTATATCATAAAGCGTCTTGGCCTAAGTTTAAGTGGCTGCTATTAATTCCCTTCTTGTTTCCACCAGCAAATAAATAACCCTGAAGCGTTTGTACTCTCCACAGCTTGTGTAAGAAGAGACAACTACGAGTAAGAAAGGGGTAAATATGTTAGAAATAAATCATCATGGTGGCTAATTATGTTTTCAGTAGACCTTACTCAGTAATGCTCGGAAACAGAAAAGATTGCAAAATGAATAAAACTGCCACCCTAGTCTGGTACATAGAATGTACAGGAACTCGAGCAACGATGCTACATATACAGGCGTATTACCAGAGACAAACACCAGTGTTAGTCTTGGGCCGCACTGTACTGACTTCCAAGCAGAAATTTAAGCGATAAACGCCTGTGCCTGCTTACTGTATAAGGTGTACGTGATAGGCTACAGAAATATACAAATCCCAACAGTAAAACAGCACTAAAAAACTGGCGAAGAATTGTCTCACATCACGATTCAAACTCTGTCTATAAAAAAAAATTAAACAGATTAATAATAATAAAACATAATTTAGATTCGTGTCAGGTGCACTCCACTCAACTCAGTGATATGTAGCCACTTGGCCTCAATATCTTTACAAACTATGCTATGTGATTATATTTAAAAGTTAAGTATACACATTTATTTAAAATAAAATACTTAAGTTTAAATGTAATATTAATATTTACTGATACGGTGTTTTCATGGTAGACAATGAATATGATTTAATGCACTAATTCTCCATTGGTTTATCTTTCTGTTTAACAAATGCTCATTTTTGATATTTCGAAAAACACTCTGATGATGTTAATAACAATTTGCTGGATGACTTTATTTGTAAAAATCTTTTGAAAATTATAACAGACCTTTTAAATATTATCTAAAACCTTTGAAATAAACAATTTTTATATGACTAATCCTTAGTGAAAGATGTGGCAGAAGAATTATGTTATTACTTCTTTTATATATACAATTTTAAACCTGTTTAAAAATGTTTTTTCTCCTAAATATACCCACATTCTATCATAACAAATGGTTCAATTATAACTCGAATTATTAACGTAAATGGCTGGTGTGTAGTTAGTTAATTTCTCAGTTTGTGGGAATAATTGGGATAACGTACAATTTTCCTTCTAATCTAGTACAAGCCGAAAGGAATTTGTTACATAATAATGATGTCAATATTTCTTTCTATCTTCACTTGAATATTCATTAGATGTAATCATTGTAATATAAATTATGCATTAAAAAAATATACGCTCATGATTGATATTAAACAAATTAAATGAGAGACTTAAAAAATAAAGATAATATTGAACAAACGTTTGAAGCTACATTAAACGTTTTTTTATTTAGTTTGGTTACAATTGATAACGAATATAAATTAACTAATATTATTATTTATGAAAGAGATAAAATATAAACTACTAAATAACATATAATAAACTTAAACACTATTAATTCTTATTTGTCGATGTTACAAACTCCTTATTTATATTTCTTTTCACAGTAGGTAGTAAGTGTTCTTGGTTTATGTAAAGTCTTACTTTTTTACTGATATTTGTCAAGCGATTGTATGACCAATACGAAATAATAAAAAATCGTGTGTTGACTTGTAAATGATTTTTTTCAAAAACATTTTCTTTGAGATATGTCAAAACTTACTAAATATGCACAACAGCCACTAGATTTATTTATAATCCGTACGAGAATAAGTTATAAGAAAAGATATTAAAACTAAATGCATTTAATAACTTTAGTTTTTCTATGTTACGTATATAGCATTATTTGCTGCAGCTTTAAACGAACTGGCATTATTACGAGGACAGTGTGTTAAAATACATATATAATATCAAATCTACCGCATACAATTATTACTGTTTAATAATTTAATAAGAGATAATTATTATGTGAATTGATATTTAGTTGTATTGTTTGTGTTAATTTAAATCAAATTTTCTTTACAGAGACAATCTATTCAAAACAACTGCTGCTATTGCTTGAAAGACGCAAAATATAAGACTTTAAAATTTTAAGGTGAGAAATGGGAAATAAATGAGAAATGAGTTGTTCGTTCTGTTAAATAGATCTAAAATAAAAAAATAACTATAAAATGTGTTTACTCTCACAAATAAAGTCTATTGCATAATTTTATTTAAACATTATTTACACAAAAATATTGTTTAAAGTGAATTTGTATTTGGTTCTATCTATTGGTTGTAAATGTTAAACATTAATCAACAAAGCCTTCCTTATTTAAAAAGAATAATTTGGTTTGCCACAACAACAATATATCCTGGATTAAAGATAGCCGTTTTAATGTAAATAGTGAATCAAGACTGACAATATTAAAAGATAAAATCTTTTGTTTACGTAGTTTAAACTAGATGTAGTTCGAACTGTTAATACGTTTTACGTATTAAACTAATCTAAAGATTTACAAAATAAATGACACCATGTTAAAAGTTTATAGTAGCAAATTTAAATCATTTAAATCATTTAATTAGAAATCATAATCGTTTAGGCCCTATACTTTTTTTTAAATATACCGCATTGTTATTTTATCATATTTCAACTGTTATTATAAATTTTATGTTATTGTAGTTAACTTTTAGAATTTTTTAATTTTTTTTTAAATTTACTACTATTAATATATGATATGTCAAATAATGCTTACATATTTACTTACAATAACGGAACTTTTTTTGCAGGTATTGGTTTTTAATTGTACCCCAAGCATTACTGAATAATATTTCACTTTCCTAAACTGTTACTCCAATACTGTATAGATTTTTTAAATTTCTTTAAACTTAAGCTATTGCGTTTTGTTTCTATATTATGTTTTTCTAATAAATATTTTTTAAGAAGCTTATAAATAATAAATATGAGATTCAATTTCTATAGAAAACCATTTTTACATAAATTTAAGATTCAAATGATAAATTAATTAAGCTATAATTCTTGTAATACATTTGTCTAATACAGTGGCAATATAGTTTTTTAGTTTTCTTATATCAATGCTTAAATAATGTAGAATTAGTATATTCTTGAGTTAAACATTGCAAATACATTATTATACTTCAAATTGTGTTTCAGTGTTGAGCTGTTATAGGGCGTATATACAGCGTGTCCTACCAAGAGGTTGTTATTCGGCCATTTTGATTTTATTGATCTTAAGCAAATGAAACTCGAGGGTAACTATTTTACATATCTCTGTAATATAACTGTAGAGTTTCCAGTTAGTAGAAGTTTTGATATGTCCGGCATAATAATTCAAAAATAGCAACCTTTTTGTGGACACGCTGTACTATATATTAAATAAATGCCTACTTTTGCATGCAACCAACAATATCTATTATCTATCCCGTTGAACATAAAAGCTACGTACTAGTAAAAAATCATACTAATTCCCTTCATAATTCAAAACATTATAATTTACTACTTATCATACTAATCCTACGTATGATATAATATATTACAATAATATTTGTGTGCCTTATTTATATAAATTCTTCTTAATGTTATTGAAACATTTAACATATGTGTTATCACAAGTAAAATAAACATAGATTTATCTTATCCTTTTGATACAACGCTTCGTTTTTTGTAATTGCATTCTTTGAATAAACAGAAGGAATGTAATGTAGAATACACAAAAACAAACAAAATATGGAGCATAAAGTTATAAAATAATTTGTACAATGTAGCTATACCAGAACTTTGTAAACTTGTATGTTCTTTCGAAACTCTGAAGAGTAACATCTTATTGATTTTAATTTATATTACAATTGAGTGTGATATACAACTTCAAATAACTTTCATCGTCGTTGTAACGAAGGTTCCTCGGGGAAATTAGAAACAGGCATTTAAAACTTTATCATTCTGTGTCTTGTGAAGAAGGCTGAGCTCGTATGAGACATAATATCGTTGTAAAGATATAAAACAGATTGCTTTTTTCAAACTGCTAAGTGTTTAAGTATCCAGATACATATCTAAAATCGAGTAGTTTTTGTTAGCTTTTATTTGACTTAAAATATTTTATTAGCCTTATAAATATACCCTAAGTGTAATTAAATATACACATGTGTAGCCAGACGTTAACACGTAAAATAATTGCTGCTTTGGTTAATATTTTAATCCGTAAGTTAAAGCGTTTTATAGACATTGTGTTTTCACAATA
>JAGFPH010014650.1:0-23037 GCA_018207615.1 Philaenus spumarius | reverse complement strand
ATATTTATTTCTGGAGATTTACTGGACCGATTTTAGTGCGGTTACTTGTGCCATTATTACCAGCAATTATGAAATATCAATTTAATTTAATCGCTATATTTATAAGGGGAATTTTGGAGTGTTTTTGTTTTTATGTTAAACTATATTTATACTTATTTCTGTAGATCAGCAGGATCGATTTGCGTGCGGTTTGTTTTAAATTGATGCATATGTTGTCATTATCATAAACATTATTAAATAATGTCAATTCAATTTAATCATTATATTCCTAAGGGGAATTTTGGGGGTTTTTTATGTTAAAATCTATTTATACTTATTTCTGGAGATCTGCAGGACCGATTTGCGTGTGGTTTGTTTTAAATGGATGAATATGTTGTCATTATTATCAACATTTATGAAATGTCAAATTAATTTAATTTAATGGGGTGCTATTGGTTTTAGGTTTCAACTCTATTTATACCTATTTCTGGAGATTCATTTTGCCCTAGGATGAAGTAATAACCCATCTGAAACAGCCGACCTAGGGAGACGTTTTCTATACTAATATTATAAAGAGGTAAAGTTTGTTTGTTTGTTTGTTTGTTTGTATGTTTGTTTGTATGTTGTATGTAGGGGGTAATCTCTGGCTCTACTGAACCGATTGAAAAAATAGTTTTACTAATAAAAAGCTACACTATCCCTGAGTAACATAGGCTATAATTCATTTCGATAAAAACCTTTTTTTATTTCAATATTTGGAAATTTAGTCGGACAAAATCTTAGGTTATGCCTAGAATGATAAACCAACATATGTATTTACATTTATTATCATAGCAACCAATTTAATAAAATAACAGATAGTATATAGCTGTTTGCTCCAATATTTCCATTAACAGCTGATTTCAAAATTTGAAGCAATTATTTTTGTATTTCTAGCTTTTAGGTTAGGGTTTTAAAGTATAGACCTTGCTGGTTCTTTTAACCTTTACTACAACTGTTGTTATAAGATATAAGACATAATTTAATTTGAACATTTAACATTATTTACCATCTTAGTTTTGAGGTTATTATTAATTCTACACCTTTATTGTAAATAAAACATAACATATGTTTTTAGAAGGTTCCATTGGGGGTTGGCGTGCGGAGCACGCAGGGGTCTCCCCTAGTTACTTAATATTTGTATAAGGTGATGATAACTAAAGGCGAGTGTTAATATAGTAGTACACCAACACTCTCTAAATATGTTTTGTCGCTCTAGTTATATACAGATGGTACGAACAGGCTTTAGCTGTTTTCACGCATTGGAAATGCCTAAAAATAGGGGTAGGCTGGTTTTAAAATATAAAAATACATGACCCAAATATTTTTTATAATTCGCTTACTATACGCTTAATATACACGATATTTTTAAATCTTCACATATTGCCCAAACTTAGTGGAAACAAACAGCGCACACGTCTGTAGCGACTATATAGGAGGTTGTCGTTAATATTTTCAATGGAAGAAGTTTACATTATTGTGTACATTATTGATTCATTATTTTGTGTGTTTTTTAAACTTGTGTTATGTGTTTTAATGTGTAAGTGTACTTGACAATGGGATTGCGGTCCCGAAACGCATCGTAACATTCAAACGACCAAAAAAAGGCACAACACGGACCAATAAAAGGTAATATTTAATATTATTATTAATATATTATCCTATATAATTATTGTAATGGTTATAAATTGCTAAAACAATTTGAAGTTTGAAATGGTTCTAGTCCTGTTTCTACTCATAAAATGTAATTTTCGACGCAACTTGTAAGAGATTTAAAGTAGTTTAAAATTACTTGGTGTGTTCTATCATAAAACAACAACAGGAATTTTGTACAATTTATTGTAACACATTCAAATTGAGGCACGAATACGTTGAATAAGTAAAAACCAGAATTAGAAACCTTCAAAATTACGTATCAAATAATTAGATCACGCTGCTGAACCGCTGACGTGGGTTGGGCTATTTTCCAAATCTTATATCCTCTCGAAAAAATTCTCTAAAAAAGAATTAGTCCCCCGCCCTTTACCGACCAAAATGAAAACTCAGTTTGGAAAGCAAAAGAGTACCAAAATTACTACAAAAAAAAACTTAAAAAAAAAATTATTAATGAAACACTCGGTAAAAAAAATCTTATGACTGGATAGCAAAAAAGTGTACCAAAATCCCAAAAAGAAATAATTCCCTTCAATAATAATAAATGAAACACTCGGTAAAAAAATCTTATGATACATGTAATTTATAATTTAACAAAACCGCCTCCCTTTATTTGTTCATTTTAAACTTTAGTTTATATGGAAAAGTTTCTCACACTATCACTTCAGTGTTTGGCACTTTGCAAAAGGAACTGAAACTTGAAATATATTTGGTAAAAAAATGTTTTGATATATTAATTATCCGCCTCCCTCGATTATGAGTTCACATTCTCCATGCGACTTTGGAAATGTGCATCAGAGGTTCAGAGGTTGTTTCCTTACTTTCTCGATCAGAGTAACATTCTTAAATATCATTTCATTAATTCCTTTACTTCAGATTCTTCAATATCGTTTATTTTCTTGATTACAAAATATATTCTTCCATGTAAAACTAAATTAAGAAAATAATAATTATTTCAAAATTCTTTGACGTGGAACATTGACATCGAAGATAAAAGTTTGAAGAAATTTTGGGGGAGGGCGTGGCGCTCGATAATTTCGAAAATTCAAATTGGACATTTTAGAGCAAATATTGTTTTATTAGATAACATTGAAAATTATTAAAAATTATTATAATTTTTCATAAATTATACAAAATAATACATTTTAAAATAAAATAATTGGAAAATTCTCGTTGTTCCGGATCTATTATTAACGCATATTTTCTGTTAATGCAAAAAATTTAAAATTATGCCACAAAGGACTCTTTTCAATGGATAGATCTATAAGCTCACTTTGATTGGCTCTTGGTTGAACTGGCAAACATTGACAAAAATCTCCTCCAAGAACAATAACCTTTCCTCCAAATGGTAAATTTGGATTAGATATACTTCGAATGCTAAATGTTCAGTATTTTCCCTGGAAGGTTATTGGCTATAAGAAAGTTTTAATATTCAACCCCTTCACCCTTAAAAAAACCAAAAAAGTAAGGGTTGTATAGCCATTTCAGTATAGCGTAGGAAATCTTGGTTGCTATGGTAACGAATGTAAATAACCCTAAAATGGTTACTATTGTAACGAATGTAAATAAGCCTAAAATGTTGGTTCCATATTAATAGGCCTAACCTAATTATGCTATAATGTTAATATAAATTAACCGTTTAACTTTAATGAATAACAACAGATTAAAATAATTATAATAAAGTAAATTGTAATAATCTATTAGGTCTTTATATAAAATTGAAAGTTTTTTTGTTTGTAAAAACTATTATAATTACTGAACAATTATTTTATTTGAAAATATTTAAATAAATAATGTAATAATAATTCAGCAAAATCAAGGGCCTATTCAGGCCTAATCGCAATAACCTAACTTACCTAATATTTAAATACAAAACAATTATCTTAAATCATACTGAATGTGTACGTGTAGGCCTGGCCCAGTTGTTAAAAATCATCTTAAAATTATTATATTTAGGCATAAAATACAAAAAAATGTACAGTAGAATAAATATATTTAAATTCTTTTTTATTTAGATATACGTTTGTTATGATATTTTGGTTGACAGGCCTACACGTAGGCTACACATTCATTTCGGTATTATTTAAAATAATTGACTTACATTTAATATTTGGTATGTTCGGTTATTTTGTGGTTTGGTCTGAATAGGCATTTGATTTTGCTGAAAAATATTACATTATTTATTTAATTATTTTCATATTAATAGGCCTAACCTAAAATTATGCTATTAAAATATTGAAATTATAATAGTTATAGTATAGGATACCTATGAAATGTATAATAAATATACTTAAATTCTTGAATATTAGAATGAAAATCTTTTTAGAGATCGTTTGCACAATGTAGCTGTGTAGTTCATCGTTGGTTGCGGAATAAATTTTAGTAATAATTAAACATTTTATTAATAGTAAAACATATGAGATAGCGTAGGAAATCTTGGTTGCTATGGTAACGAATGTAAATAAGCCTAAAATGGTTGCTATGGTAACGAATGTTCAATACTCCGAATGTGATTTTTTTACTAGGTTTTTTCAATTTCTGCCAGATTTTGAGTTGATTCAAACAAGCTACAGACTTTTTGAGTGAATCAATTTAGATGAAATTTGACATGTAGATTCTTGAATCTTCAGAGAAGTGCCTTTTATTAGTCCGAATTCTCAACTCATTACTGATTTTTCACATCAAGTGCTCAAAGTTGACCAAAAATGTACGAAACTTTGACAATTTCAATTTTAGTATTTTCACAAAATACTGCACATGTGTATATTAGCGAATTTTAATCGCAGAAAGTTCGTTTTAATCGCAAATTAAAGCGCTTGAAAATCCAAGAAACTTTTATTCTTGTGCTTTTTTGTTTGAATCAATACTTTCTGAGTAAAACAGGTTGGCGGCATGTGTAACTTCAAAGGAACGTTGGTTAGAGAATATACAGTGCCGGTTCGTTTCGTTTACATTCGGGTCGGGAGGGCGGGGGGTGAAACGACCGTTTCACTGGATTCTTAAATGAGCAATAATTGTATGTTTTGCAGAATTTAATTTCGAAAACGGCTCTAAGGATTCCCTTGTAATTTGGTACATAAGTTATTTGTTACCCAAAAAGTCAGTTGGACTTATTGAAAATTACCGGAAAACTCGTTTTCTACATCTTTTTCTCAAATTAAAAAGTAAAATTTGTCCATTTAAAATACACAGCACAGCTGATGCATAATTTGTCCATTTAAAAAACACAGCACAGCTGATGCATAAATGTTTTCAATGCCAGTACCATAATCAGATGTTTCCTTTAAAGTTGTGTGGTAGGCCTAATGTGTATCAGTAGTTACCATAGCAACTAATAAATATCATATAACACAGACGTTAAACAACATCAGCTTCTAAAACTTACCCTTTATTAATTAAGTTGTGAAATGTTATAGGCCTAACCTAAACAAAATCCTATATGGTATTTACACTCATTTAGAGTACGTTAAACTATAAACAAACAACAATGTTTAAATACATTTACAATATTTAAACACAAACCTAACATACTTTGCAGTTTCTATGATGTTTAATACTGTACATTGAGTATGTTTATCACTTACATACCTGATTTTTTTTTTTTTTTTAAATAGTCAATCGATAAAAACATACCAATTAAACATATTTATTAAAATATTTTAATAAAATAATCTTTAAAGATAATTTTATAATTTGCTTTATCGGGGATATAAAACAAAGCTAGAGTTTAGCTGATGGGATCATAACCAGATCGTAGATCGGCTTCCAGCTAGTTAAGTTTATATGTTTTAGGGGAAATTAACTATTTGGAAAGTCGGTACAAATCCTCCAGCCATGATAGAAAATATAGTGGTATAGGCTACTATAAATTCACCAGAAGCAAAAAAAAGCTAACTTACAAAAGTGAAGTAGCGGGTCATACGTTAAAAACAAAACGGTGCATTAAGGTGGATCTTATGGAAAGTATGGTGTAACTTCAATGTTTATAGCGATGTTAAAGTTGTTAAATGTGCGAGTAACAAAGCTCTAAGTAGACATTGCTTTTAAAGCAGTAAATACAAGGTAAAGTCGTAGAATGTGTTGCGTGTGCATTTATTGGTCGTAAAACGCACATCCGAAGTGAACAGTGTCTGAACTACATCATAATAATGTAGCAATGTTTTATACTTGTGTAGGAAAATGTTGTTTTTTTCCAAGACTGTGCAAATATTATTATTCGTGCAAGAAAAAATACCATAGGCAGCAATTTACACGTTTTACTGGAGACAGTCAAAAACTCATTAGCGTTATGTGTATGACACCTTCATTCATAGTCTTTGATGAAATATTGAAATGAAAAATGTTATTCAAGGATAGTGAAGCTTTTTATAAGTAAAACTATTTTTTCAATCGGTTCAGTAGTTCCAGAAATTACCGCCTACATACAAACAAACAAACAAATTTTACCTCTTTATAATATTAGTATAGATATACTACAATTTAGTTTTATACTATTGAAACTGTAGACATAAACAATGAATATATGTTTCGCAAACACTTAAAACCTCGCGCAACTATTATTTACACAGTATGAAC
Source organism: Philaenus spumarius (assembly GCA_018207615.1). NCBI lineage: Eukaryota > Metazoa > Arthropoda > Insecta > Hemiptera > Aphrophoridae > Philaenus > Philaenus spumarius. The sequence continues at coordinate 16,791 of JAGFPH010014650.1, read as the reverse complement.
GGATTTAAGATAGCACATTACAACGGAAATATTGGCGTTGACACTAAATCACTTTTCTCTAATAACATAATGCACTCGACTGTCACGTCCATGGACTTAATTCCAAGGAGCAACCTACCTATCGCAAGCTGTGAAGCAAAGTTTAAAGCCTATATTATAAAGTGCAGTGCACAAGTTTTAAACTCTAATCGTCAAGTACATTTATGTTAACAAATCTTCTATCAGGAAATGAAAAGTGACAGAAACTTTCTTAAAATTAGATCAACGTCGATCATGTTGGAACGTTGCATTCGAAGTTTGTAGTATTGATCCCGAAAAAGTCATCGCTGTGAATGGTGTAACATTGAAGTTGTTATTGTTAACTGATTATTACTAGTAATAAACCCCCATGAAAAATCACAGGCGGATTAATTAGATACACATCAGAAATACATCATTTATACAAAATACTATTTAAAAACAACACACTTTATCTAGGGCTATCCAACTATGCTGACGGGGATTTTTAACTCGGTAAATGTGTACAATAATAAGGATTATAAAACTGTAGGCCTATTTATTAAACAATTGTATTTATATACGTTATTATATATTTAAAGAAAGATAAAAATACTATCTTTTAATTGTTTTTTGTTTCATATTGATGCATCAAATGATTTAGAAGTTAATAATATTATAGTGAAGAAATTAATAATCGCATATGTTTATATGTTATACGAAGATATTCCGAAGTTAAACGAATAGGTATCTCTTCTTTAAATTTGTACAAACAAAATATTGACGATAATAGGTTGTATTTTATATAAAGTATATAACCTCAAAGCAAATATTATAACGTATATTTATAGCATACATTAGTTCTATAACTCATATTTAAAAAAATCAACTTCACAGAAACTTATAACGATTGAAGTTGTAAACATAACCCCAAACTATAATCGCCACTGGGTTTGTTTAAGTATTACAGATAATGGGTGAAACCAGCTGTTATATTATATGTTACTCAAGTGCGTACGTACGTGCGTGATGTAATCGCAGAGTTGTACTTTTAAGTAAGCCAACATCCGAGTCAGATTACTAGACGGCGGAAACTGAGTGGGGGAAGAAGTTTGAAATAGTGAGACAAGATTAGATAAGGAGCTTTTGGGGTGGGCCAGCCCTAAGTGGACGTCGAGGAAAGAGGGCTGATCTGGCCGAAATGAGCCCACGAAGAGAGAAATAAGGTGAGGTCTCAGTTTATAATTATTGCGGGACACCAATAATAATAAATGTATAGTTATTAATATTCATTTTGGGTTACAGTATATTTATATTGGTAGAATTTTTTTTGGAATTCGAACAGTAGAGTAAATTGAACACAGTTTGCCCGAAGAGCTAGCCACGGCATTTAGATTAAGGTTATTGTTATTGGATAAATCGACAGAATACTGTGTTAGAACTCTGTGTAGAACGTTTGAATAAAATATATATTTATATATCCTTGGTATGCAGTACCATAAATATCTTTGTAATCCTCTTACTGTGAAACTATTAGATCTAAGCGAGTGTTTGAAGGCAACAGATACCTAAATAATACGATGTACTTTAATTTAAAAAATGTAATTTCACCCATTATTATATTTAAGCATTCACCACTGTTAAATAATTTGATCACGCAGCCGTACAGCTAACCTGAGTTGAGCAAATTTCCAAAATTAAGTTTATATGTTTTGGGGAAAATAACTAGGCTTATTTGGTAAATTGGTCTACTAACGAAAGCTGCCTGCGTGAACGAAATATATTAGAATTATCTTATACCTCAGCATACAACCCGACTCACGTGATGCTTCGTTCCGCTAGCTAACTAAAGGTCCGGTTTAACCAAAGTCCGGATTACCCGAACGTCCGGATTAGTGATTCTACCATTAAAATATTTACATTAACTGGCATTGCTTTAGAAATCAGTAATTAAAGAAAAAACTCAGATGATAAATACGTTATTTACATTTACATTAATAGTAAACAAACAATGTTTTTACTACGTCACGTTTTTCTAAAATATTTAGTTTTATTCTGTCACTATTTATTACACATCTAAACCACCATGGAGTTTCTAACTTTTTTCCATAAAAACCTGAGACACTCAATAAAAAAAGTTTTTACAGAGTCCGGACAGTATTTCTACAATATCGTTCGACTTGTAGCCACATTCATGCTGCTCGTAGATAATGCTTGATGGGTCTGAAAAATGACTCGACTTTTACCGAGTGTTTACAGAAATACACCGAGCATGGATGGCTTAAGGGCTTCGTTGCAACATTAATATATTACCCTCGACCTTCACTCTGGGTCTGAACACAACCAATTTTCCAATATTTATCTTAAAGGAATTTCTACCTCAGGGGAGTATTTCTTGAGGGATACCACACACGTCGTGTGAGTTTACTTCAGTACTTATTTGTCGCAACTTTGAAATGCATTAGATAGCTCGGTTTGAAAGTGCTGTTGACTGATTGTTTTCCTAAATAGTTTTGGAACAGATATTTACTAAACAAATGAACATCAAACAAGAACACATTGTAGGCCTATGCCTACTTGAAAATAATATACATATAACACAAAAATAAATGCTGTAACATTTAAATTATAATTAAGTTAACAAATCTAGAGAACATTAAAGAAAGTTTAACTCTGGCTAGAAGAAATATACAATTTCACGGGGTAACATTACCTGGAAAAATATAATTGAATAAGTTTTAGGGCCGAATATCCATAAAATAAGCTCCTCCAGTGTCAGAACATTAGGAGTTTACGGCCCATAAAAATCTTAACAGGTTTTCGTGATATGCTGGGAGATAACCTCGTGCCACCAGCTTGGCGTGTCATTTGATTTCATCATTACTTACATTGTCTTCACTAACTTATTCAGTATATTTTCTGATAGTGTACTGGTAAGAAAATCTCATCAGACAATGTTAGAAAATACTATTTGGGTTAAACAAAGCTATGAACATTTTTTTTAAACAGACTATACACTGAAATATTTACTCTACACTTTTTTAGGTGCACAGATAACTTTTTGGAACTCGCTATACGCGTCTTAAAGTAAGACGCTTTTTGTTTTTGATTTCGTCGGTGATTTTGTTCTTCATTGTTTTACTAATATAAACTAGAAGTTTAATGTAATAGCTGATAGTAACAGAAGAAGAAATCGACGAAATAAAACTTTCAGTGGTAAATTCAAAGGCTTACACTCGATAGCTGTATGGATTTAATCACGTCAAGCTATGGACTTTTTCTATACTAATATTATAAAGAGGTAAAAAAGTTTGTTTGTTTGTTTGTATGTAGGGGGTAATCTCTGGCACTACTGCACCGATTGAAACAATAGTTTTACTAATAAAAAGCTACACTATCCCTGAGTAACATAGGCTATAATTCATTTCGATAAAAACCTTTTATTATTTCAAAATTTGTAAATTTAGTCAGAAAAAAATCTAAGGTTAGGCCTAGAATGATAAACCAACACATGTATTTACATTTATTACCGTAGCAACCAATTGAATAAAATAACAGATAATATAGCTGTTTGCTCTAATATTTCCATTAACAGCTGATTTCAAAATTTGAAGCAATTATTTTTGTATTTCTAGCTTTTAGATTAGGGTTTTAAGTAGTGGAGACCTGAACCTTGCTGGTTCATTTAACCATGATTATAACAGCTGTTATCAAATATAAGAAATAATTTGATTTGAACATATATTATTATTTACCATCTTATTTTTGAGGTTATTATTAATCGTACACCTTTATTATAAATAAAACATAACATATGTTTTTATAAGGTTCGATTGGGGGTTGGCGTGCGGAGCATGCAGAAGTCTCCCCTAGTACTTAATAATTTTGTAAGTTAGTTGTGATAAATTATTATGCTAGGTAATACCTCTAAAATGGGCATAGTGCTTTCTCGTATTTTTAAATGTCTAAATTTGCTAACTTGGTTCCTATGGTAATGAATGTAAATAAACCTGTCTTGGTTCAGTATAGGCCTAACTTAAAATTATGTTGTTAAACTTTTACTACAAATTAGCTGTTTAACTTTATCATTTCACAACAAATATTTAAATTATAATAAATTAAGCCTTTTTCAAAGATTTTCAAGAAACCCGTGTTGGTTCAGTACAGAAGGAAAACTGCCATCAATATAAATTGTTGGTTATATTTGTTTAGTACGAAATTTGATAATTATTTTTAATTTATCCCATTTAAATTCGAACTTAAAAACATAAATATGATTGTCTATGGTCTAATTTAAATTTGACAAGATAAAAATAATGTTCAAATTTCGGAACAAACCAATATAACCAACGATTTATATTCATGTCAGTTTTCACTTCTATCGGCTGCTTTATTTATTTTTTTTTTTCTTAAGTAGTTTTGGTTTAGACTAAACAAATCAGAATAAAACGTCATGATTGAAACAATATTAATACTAAAATTGTATACCATCTGTCAGTAAACTCTCTAGACGCTTAGCTTTGCAATTTGATGTTTTATGGCTCGTATGATAACGGTATTTTATCACGCAAGCAGAACTGTCTGCTGTAAAGGGGGGGGGGGGGGAACTTTACGGTATCATATTTGTACTTGAGCAGATAATGCACAATAGTTTCATCTGATTGTATTCAGGAATGTATCTGGGTTGGGGTTTTTCAGGCTTTGCCGCTTTTAATAAAACAGAGCACAATATTTACATCCTGTAGGCTAAACGAGCGGGATTTAGTAACGTAATCTAGAAATTAATGCTATGAAATGTGCCTCTAGAGACTTATTGCTATATCTTAACATAATTCTTCTGTACTTGTGTATGTCACTGAACTCATACTAAACGGCTGCACAAATGAAATTATTTGTGTGTTTTTTGAGTGGGTCCCTGGATGGTTTAGATTCACAACTGGAAGGGTTGAAATGGAGTTGCTACCACTATACAATAAATATAAATTATACTAACTTACTACAAGCTATAAAGCTAAAATTGTGTATTATGTAATATTATTTTTAATTAAGTTATATACAACACTATTTGCATTAATTAATTCAAAGGGATGAATTGGAATCACTACGTTTAAAATTAAGTAATAATGCACATACTTTTTCTATATTCTCAAAAACTACTCAACTAATTTTGCAAAAATTTCACAATTTAAACATGTTAGTACCAGGATTTTTTTAGGGAGTGTCGTCATTACAAACGAAAAGATTGAAATGAAATGAAGTAGCTACCCATAAACAATAAAAATAAATAAACTACAAACTTTCAATAAATTCCTCCAAACTAGAAATCTAAAATTAATTAATATATTTCTAAATAGATATAAAAAACATTTACAATCGATTACTATAAGTCAAAGGGATGAAATAGGAGAACCACCCTTAAAATGAAGTCGAGCAATAGCGAAGCATTTCCAGGTCTACTAGTATCTATATATCAAAATAAATGTTTGTTTATTTGTCCTCTATAAACTCAACAACTATTCGACCGATTTTACACAAAATTTTACACTATATCCATATACTTGCCACGACTAAACAGTACATGTATGCCGTTCTACAGATAAATAAAACTGTAATCACCACACCGGCTTGACAATATAGTTAAATAATATATAGACAATTTAACTGATTTAATTGAGCCTTAAAGTTTAAAGGAAAAGGCTGTAACAATAATTTTTACCTTAAAAGTTATTTAAAAAACGTTGTATAAGGAGTTATTATTTGGGTATTATGTTTAATTTATAGGAAATTTAATGCTCTTTCAAATGGTATTACTTTTCATGTCATAACTACATTAGTGTCGTTTTTATCGTCAAAACTAATAGTACCAAGTCGTGTAATTTGAAAAAATCACAAAATACGCCATGACAGCTAAATGTTAAGGTCAGATAAGGGCGTATATAAATTGTTTTGTTGCTTTTGATAAGTAGAATCAACTGTTAAAATTAATGTAGTCAGTAGTGACTCAATCTGTATATAAGGATTTATATACAATTAGTTAAAAATTAAAAAGCAAACCTTTAGACAAATATATTTTCCACCAACTCTTCGAGATGTTGTTAAGGGATGTCTAAAGTTTACCTAAGACCTTTGGCAACATCAAAAATTGAAATTTTTAATACGGTTTAGAACGTTGAATATGGAACTTTTTTGCATTTTTCAGACGTAAAATATTTGATGTCTCGAAAGCGATCAATTTTAGAGGAAAAGTTCAAGAGACCGTTTGCGTTAAAAAATGTCATAACAAACATACTAAGAATTGTTTCATGGCGAAAAAAACAACATTTTAAATGAGTTTTAAAAATATGTCTAAACAATTTTCTACCACCGTATCCGCCTGGAAACGTATGTTAAAAGGGTTTTTTTTTTGCTAAATAATCGACGAGTAATCAATTTCCTAGCCGGAACGAAGATGGGCACTGGATGGAAGTGTGTAAACAACCTGTTCGTTATCTATGTAAATTTCACAATGTTGTTAACGTCTACTTCATGACACTTAACTTGTCCAATTGTGAAACTGAGATGTCATTTATTTTCCTGTTTTCTCTTATTCGTACTTTTTTCTCTGCAACGAACGAATGTTTTTTTAAAACACGTTGCATAAACTTCTGTAAATAAAAGAAGAAATATATGATATTTAAATTTCCTTTCATAAAAAGCATGACGTGTTTAACATAAACAATCCAGAACTATTCTACAACAGCTGTTTTATTTTAAATGTTCTAGAAAAGCAGTTTTCCTTTGTGAAGGGAGCTTCCAATGTGAACGTATTTTTCATTTCTCTACTGTCATTGGTGTATACAAAAAGTATTTCTAGTAAAACTGTAATGTAATACAGAATGCAAACATATAGGGTGTCTAGAAATTACTTTTCCAAAATTCACCAGGTTATTTTACAGATGAGAATTAGAAAAAAGTGTTAATAAACATTGGTATAAAGTGTTTAGTTTTCGAATTATCCGCCATTTTGTTTTGTCTACTAAACAGTTAATATCTTTGGAAATAGAAAAGATATTGACTTAAACTTTGTTACGTCATCTTTTACCTTTGTACATAAAAACTGAACGTTCCTTTATATACTTTAATTCTTAACTAACATCATGCTGGAAAATCGCTTAACTAACACCATTCGCCTGAGAGACATCCTTTGTTATTTTGACATAAATACATACAACTTAGTTGTATAAACATCATTTAATGATTTTTGTGAATATTAAAATGTTTTTGTTCTAAAGGACAATAAACTTTTTAGGCGGGGTGACATTTATTTTATAAAAACTGGTTTATAGGCTACACCCAACTTATTTTGTGACCATCCCTTGCTCTCCTGTTGTCGAATTGTCAACACCACAGCACAGCATAGGAACCGTTGCATGCTTATCTAATAGGTTAGGTTAGGTTAGGTTAAATATTAGATAAGAATAACAGATAAATGAATACACGAATATACTGGCTGTTTCAACTTGGTTCATAAACTATCTGTATTATTTTTTATGTCTAAACAATGTATGAAAACGAAGTGGGTCTACTAGTTAGTATCTAATATAAACTATAATTTATTGGTATGATTGAATTCGGAGGGAAATATCCCGTACCTGTGTCAGGTAGAAAAGTCGGTGAGCTTGTATGGCCTCTGGCAAATCGAGCCAGTCTACCTGCTCCGCCTACCCAAAAACATCCAAATGGAGCCAGAGGCTTAAGGGTGACCCTCGGACCACATCCAAATCGAGCCAGCTATTCAACCCTTGAAATCACTGAAGCAGAAGTTTTGTAGACTATTCCATATTTTCAGTAAGGCGTATTTAGAAAACATTTACTGTTTCCAACATTCTGTGACTAAACAGTATAGGTTAGTACCTCTGCTTTTTTTTAATTCTAATTATATAATGTGATAATAACGACAAAATATTATAATCATACTGTTATTGGCAACATTCTGTGACTAAACAGTATAGGTTAGTACCTCTGTTTTTTTTTTTTATTCCCTTACACGATTTATGGCAGACCCTTACACAATTTATTTATGGAGCTGGCTCGATTTGACTGGGTGGAAGGGGGACATTTTACGACCCATCGAAAATGACCTGAGGGATTGGCTCGATTTGGATGTGCCCGCTTGTATATCGCAGACACCCCGGCCTGTCCCTTGTTTTTATACCTGTACCTTGTTGGTCAGTTTGTATGTTAGAAATGACCCAAAAACGTTGAGCAGTTTGTATGTGGCACAAACAACAACACAAAAACACATAAAAAAAGGGTTACCGATTCCACACGGTCGTCAAAGTCACAAACATTTGAACATGAAATTGCACAAACTTGTCTTACGTTTCGCGAAGACTGATAACAATTCGCTTCTTCAGAAACCGATATAATAATGCGTGCCATCAGGTGGACGAAGACCTGCTAGACGCTTACTACACTGTAATGTCACTGACAAACCTAGTGTCTTATCAGTTGTGCTAACATTGTGGGCTTGAACCGCTGGGGGAGCGGGTTAATCAATCTGCCGTTCTGAATTTTTCCCTCTATTTCATTTTTTTATTAAAGGTAAATAAACATGGGGAAATGAGACACTGCGTCGTAAAAAAAAAACAATTAGTATCAATCGACATACATGCTGCTTCGATTAAATTTCTTTTTCTCCAGGTTGTTTCTTTATGAATAATACTGGCAGCTTCCCAATTTATAGTATGTAATGACATATCTTAGATTCAGTTAATGTCTTTCTTTGTCATGCGTTCCCGATGTTCTTGCACACGTATTTATAAAATAATAAAATGAGTCACATAATAATACAATTTTTAAAATCGACAGTAATAATTCGATAATCTGGTTCCTTAACACTATCGAAAGGATCAAGTTCTAAGGGCTCTTCCATTACATACACCAAATACTCAAGAATGTTTTCAAAATTTTATTTATTTACTGACACTAAAATCACAACTGTTCTTCCATGTGACGGGCCAGGTATATCAAAGTCGTCCATTCTTAGCACAAAATAATAAATGTATGTAATTTACATTTACACGACACACATCAACAGTAAACACATTTCAATTCAAAAGAAGACGAAAATAAGTCTTAACTAAAAGACACGATACGTCTCTGAAACGGAAAACTATGTCACTCGAGTAAAAACATCCGTAAAGAAAACACTGAATGAGATACAAAGGTGCGACCTTCACAGCACAAAGGATACACCATAATTGAAAGGAAAAGGGACTTGAGGTAAACAAACAAAAATAGTAGCGGTCGTAGGACACCCATCAGGAATGAAGTTCATCACGCCTTTTCTTGAAATCTTTTACCAGCTTTAACGGCAACATACAAACATAATTTTAATCTTTCAATTGCCGTTTATTATTAAATAGTTTTTTACACAAATATTTACTGTTTCCATTCTTTTAATGTTATTATAATAAAGAGTAGAATTAATTATAACATTAAAGCTAAGATGCTAAACACAGTTAATTAATGTCCATTCATTGTAAATACGGTCAATAAACATAAAATGTTGGTTCATCCGTCTAAGCTTAAACTAAAGTTATTGTGTGTATGTTTAATTATCTGTCAAGGCGGGTCTTCTATACCTTGCGTAAAACAGCAAAAATATGCAGTTCGTATTAACGTGTTTCGGACGCCGTTTTTCAACCTAAAAAGTTGTGAAACATCTTAAATTGTTCTTAAAAGCTATGTGCTTTTGTCTTATATCTCACAATTGAAAAAAAAAAAACCGACGGCAACTCATTTTAATCAACGGTTTAACTGAGTAAAAATTGATTATTATTTTTAATGCATTTTTTTGGGAGTTTTAAGCAATAATTTCCATATATTAAGCTAACACGTAAAAAATATACAGCCTTCTTTATAACTTAAAGTAGTTTCCCAGATTATTAATTTATAAATAGAATTCGGAACACGTTATTACGAATGCATGTTTCAACGATTTAACGGCTTGAGTCAGATATTTTTATTTAAAACACTCGGGAGTTTTCTTCAAGGTAAAGAAGAGCCTTAAGGGCAACATACATACAATAATTTTAGCGCTTGACGATACTATCTGAACTACGCCGGACGGAACCGATCGTCTCTTAATTTAAATCGATGAACCAAAACACATGTTTCTAGAATGTATTTAATCGGTTAAAAATGGTTTAGACTCTAAGAGTGTAACTTCTCGCGCGACCATACACACAAACACCAAACCCCCCCCCCCCCCCCCCACCTTATACACCGTGATATTAACAACCCTTCTTTGCTTTCTTCAACCAGATCGGGGTCATAGAAGTTAGTTTCAAAACATAGTTTGAGGAGACGTTCTTCGCAGCACATTATCAGAAAACACATTGAATCAGTTAGCGAAGACATTGTAAGTAAAGATGAAATCAAACGACAAGTCAAGCTGGTGACACGAGCTTAATCGCTCCGTATATCACGAAGACCTGTTAGGATTTTTATGGGCCGTAAACCCCTAATATTCCGCCGCTGAAAGAGTTCATTTTATGGATTTTCGGCTCTAAAATGTATTCAATTATATTTTTCCAGATATTATAGCGTGACATTATTTTCTTTATGCCAGAGTTAAACTGAATTTAATGTTCTCCAGGTTTGATAACTTTATTATAATTTTAATGTTACAAGATTTATGTTTGTGTTAGATGTATATTATTTTGAAACAGGCGTACAATTTGTTCTTGCAAGACTTTGAGTTGGAGAGTAGTTATTGAAGTATTATCTGTTCCGAAACTATTTAGAAAAACAATCAGTCAACGGCATTTTCAAACCGAGCAATCTAATGCAATTCAAAGTTGCAACAAATAAGCCCCGAACTAAACTTTCACGGCGCGTGTACAACCCTCAAGAAAATATTCCCCTAAGGTAGAAATTCCTTTAAGATAAATATTGGAAAATTGGTTGTGTTCAGACCTAGAGGGAAGGTCGAGGGTAATATATTTATGGTGCAAAGAAGCCCTTAAGCTATGCTCGGTGTATTTCTCTACACACATGGGTAAAGTCATTTTTCACACCCACTTTGTTTAATAAATTAATATTAAAATATTACCTTTTATGTTCGTCACGTGATCAACTTATGTGAAAAAACACACTACCGCGGTTTCAGATATCACTCATCCATCATCAGGTGAAATTATCACTCCTAAGAGGTCGTCATTAACATTAAAAAATTGTCAGACATATAACAGCACAAATACAAAAACACACAAACAACGTACACATTTAACACAAATTAGAACACCCGTCCCATGTGGTCATCACAGATGCGGAGTCAGAACCAAGGTCAAGATCCCCTCCAAACATCGATGATAATCCCCACTCCTATATAAAGTCATTTGGTACTTTCATTGCAGTGTCAAATATTAAAAACTCATTGTTTTGTATCCAAGTCACTGGTTATAATGAATAAAATTTATTATGTCCGTCTATGTGACTGTTATTATAAAGTACTTTACTTACGGAGTAAAGTACCGATGGAGTAAGTACCGTAAGTAAAGTACTTTATAATAAAAGTCACATAGACGGACATAATAAATTTTATTCAAATATTAAGTTGGAATTGAACAATAACTTGTCATTTAGGACATTATGCGGTTCCATTTTTACTGCCTTGTGTATCTCAAATTCTTCATATACACTCATGTAGGCCTATTTACTTTTTTCACAAAATTTTAATACCTCCATGTTAGTTTGTAAGTCCGTGTATTTATGATCGTAGTCAATTAGGTGTGCAGCAAAATTAGATGTTATTGAAGTATGTTTAGATTTCGGCAAATGTTCCTTGAATCTCTTCCCAAATGAACGACCGGTTTGACCTATATAATATTTAGGACAGTCGTCACAATTTAATTTGTATAATCCAGTACACTCAGCTAAGTTTTTTTTTTATCGCAGCAGAAATAATGTCGAAAAAGTCAAACGAAATTGTAGAAATACTGCCGGGACTCTCTAAACACTTTTTTATTAATTGTCTAAGGTTTTTATAGAAAAAAGTTAAAAATGATTACAATAGATCCTATACATTCCAATAATTATTTATTTTCGAAATTCAAACCCTAGAGTCATTTGAACACAGTTTTGCCCTTATAGCTAGGCATAAGATTTAGATTGACAGAACTCCGTGTTAGAACTCTGTGTAGAACGTTTGAATCTATAATAACATTAGAAAGAGGACAAATTTGGCGGGTAATCTCTGAAACTACTGAACACATTGAAAAAATTGTTTTACTAATAAAAAGCTACACTATCCCTGAGTAACATAGGCTATAATTTATTTCAATATTTGTAAATTTAGTCGGAAGAAATCTTAGGTTAGACCAAGACTGATGAACTAACACACGTATCTATATTTATCACCATAGCAACCAATTGAATAAAATAACAGATAAAATAGCTGTTTGATCCAATATTTCCATTAACAGCTGATTTCATACATGGAAGCAATTATTTTTATTTCCAACTTTTAGGTTAGGTTTTTATTAAAGTGTAGACCTGTGCCTTATTGTTTCTTCTAACCTATATTGGAACTGCTGTTATAAAATACTATTTGAAATAATTTGATTTACACATTTAACATTATTTAGCTTTGGGGTTGTTATTAATCCTACACCTTTATTATAAAGAAAAGATAACATGATTATGAGTATAGAAGGTTCCAACGGGGTTGGCGTGCGAAGCACGCAGGGGTTTCCTCTAGTAAAATATATATGTATATAACCTTGGTATGCAGTATCATATATTTGTAATCCTCTTGCTGGTGAAACAACTAGATCCAAGCGAGTGTTTCGTAGTAAAAGATACCTAAATAATAGTCTACCATTTACTTTATAAAAAAAAGAAGTAATTTTACCTATTAATGTCTAAATATGTGTTTAAAATAATTAGCTAAATTCTATACAGTCGCTGCGACTTTTCTACTAGGCCAGAATTAATGGCGGTTGGATATACTGTTGGTATTTAATCCGAAATAATTCAAGCTAATTCCTTGCACCCTTCCTCAGTAACAAGCTCTGAAATTATCCCTCCCATGCATTTAGTGGCTTATGCTCAACGCAAGTCTGTAATTATTTTTTTTTTTATGAAAGCTCTTTACCTAGAAAATATTTTTTTGTATTTAAAAAAAAAATATCTATACTAATATTATAAAGAGGTGAAATTTGTTTATTTGTTTGTTTGTATGTAGGTGGTAATCTCCAGAACTACTGAACCAATTCAAAAAATAGTTTTACTAATAACAAGCTGTTATCCTTGAGTAACATAGGCTATAATTAATTTTGATAAAAACATTTTTTATATCAATATTTGTATATTTAGAAGTAAACAATCTTAGGTTAGGTTAGGACTGGAATCATCACATGTATTTGCATTTATTTCCATAGTAACCAATTGAATAAAATAACAGATAAAACAGCTGTTTGCTCCAATATTTCCTTTGAAGGAATTATTTAAATTTCTAACTTTTAGGTTCGGTTTTTATTAAAGTTTAAACCTGAACCTTGCTGGTACTTTTAACCTTTATTGTAACTGCTGTTATGAAATATACGAAATAATTTGATTTGAACATTTTAAATTATTTAGCTTTGGGGTTATTAATGATAATATTATAAAGAGGTAAAATTTGTTTGCTTATTTGTTTGTACGTAGGGGGTAATCTCTGGAACTACTGAACCGATTGAAAAAATAGTTTTACACTATCCTTGAGTAAGATAGGCTAGAATTAATTTTGATTTAATTGTTAAGACAGCCCATAAAACAATAAATATCAATTGTTATACTTTCCTTAAAGCTAGAGAGCTGGCATTTTGTTCATTCATTTCTTACAAGATACAAAGAAAAATAAACTAAATTAGCATTTTGTCGCGTGCTGTTAAGGGGTGAAAATGTGATGTTAACCCCTAAAACAATACAAATTAATTTTATATTTTATTTAAAATTAGTGAGCTGGAAATTTTTACAATTATTTCTTACAACATACACAAAAAAAGTATCATAGATTGCCATTTGTCGCGTGCTGATAAGGGGAGAAAATTATTTAGGAACAACCAATATCCAAAATGTTGACTGCTATACTTTCCTTAAAGTTAGAGAATAAACCCTTATTAAATAAAGGAATTTAAAAATAAGAAACCGCTATGTTACATCCTAATTAAAATAAATAAGACATATTGGAATTTAATAGTAGGGCCTATTTATATAAAATAACCTGTTTGCATTTGCTTCGACGCGAGTCACTAAAACTAAACATTCATATAAAACTAAAAGCCCACTCGTTTTATTATTGGATAGTCAGCTGATTTCATTAAAAAAAAACCTAAATAGTGATTATTTGAAAACTAAACGATTGAGCGGGTTTTGATCGTTGATTTGTCAAGCAGGGTCTGTCATCTCAAAACGTAAAACTACATAAGGAGTGGTATTTTTGTAAAAAGATCCTGGATTATTCACACTACGAAATCGCTCATTTTTAGATCATTTTTTTGTAAAAGAATAACTCCTGTTATAACATAAAACTGAATAATTAAAATTAAAACATTTTGAATGAAGTGCCTAAATTTGTAAATAAATCAACTTTGTATTAGTTCATTTAAACACCAATATAAAGGTTTTATGCAGCGCATTTACATTCTCTTGTGTTCAAAATAAGATGCACAATATTTGGTTTAACTTTAATCTGTGTATATATATAAAAGAATATGTCCTGACTCCTGATTCATAATCAACGTACAGCCAAAACTATGATAGCTAGGCCTTAAAATGTTCATGGTACCTTCATACCAGTAGGCCTATATAGAGTTGCACTAAGAAAGGACATTATTTTTAGGGTGATACGGGGGATCTCTAAAAGCTATACAACAGATAAAAAGGCTGATTTGATTCGAAAGCTTAGCAATGCAATTCTAGATCTGGGCTTTAGGCTACTGAACCAACACAGGTTTCTTGAATGCATTTACATTCCTTGCCATAGCAATCAACTTAGCAAATTAAGAATCGGTTAATTATTTTTCACAACCATCAGCCTTTTTTTTATTAGGTTAACAAAATAAAAACAACAAAAAATAAACGAAAAAGGCTTACTGTATATAATTCAAACGTATGTTGTTACATTTTACAAATCGAACAGCTGATTTGGATTGTAAGCTAACACAATTTTAGGTTACGCCTATACTGAAACAACAAACAATCCTTGAAAGCATTTACATCCATTACCACAGCAACCAACTTGGTAAATTTAGAAATAGGTATTCTTCACAAAATACAGTTTTTTAGGTTAAATAATAGCAAACACAAACAAAGGAAAGGCGGAATAATAATTCTAACACCTATCAATATTACTGATGCGTTTAATTAAAGAAATAACAAGTAGAATCAGTGTAATTACCGAGGGACCAGAGCTTTGCAGCAAACTCAAACTATTACGTTACAACGGATAGATGAACGATGTTCCTACTTCATTACCTTGTTAATGATGAAGTGTCCGTCCGTCAGAGCAATCCCGGAAGCGTTGTAAGCGAACACTAAAGTCAGTAACACAGTCTATCAAAATTGTATTGCTATATTTAAGTCACTCTAAATCTTTACAGATTGCACTTATAGAATATTATTAATATAATCAGTGTGGCAATAACAGTGATAATAATTACCGCGTTTGTGTAGCGTGATTTGCGCACTTACATGAAGTTCAAGCGAATTAATAAGGCCGTTTTGCATGTTACACTACCGAATCGTTTCTTCTAACTGTCTACCCTTATTGGTGGTAGAACCGCGTTCCTAATCATGTGATATATGCCGATCAGCGTTGACCAATGACGGGTCAAAATTATGTCATTTAGCCTCGATCATTTCTGTACTTGTCGGTCAAATACTCCTCGTATGATTGACAGGAACTCTCTTATATCGTAAGATCAACTAATTATTGTGGTCTGATATTGTCAGACGAAGAAAGAAACGGATAAATGAAGAGAGACGAGTTTATTTGACGAGGGCAAATAAAGATACTAAACAATTACAGTTATACCAACTTAATTTTTTACTAGGCCTTTTTGACCAGTTTGAAACGCTCCTTTACCGCAACTCATTTCGGTCATATTTTATAACTTGAAAACTGCCTCTCTTCTGTATAAAAATAAAACATCTCTGTCCTAATTAATCTTCATTCCCGTGAAAATATCATAGTATACTATAATATGTTTGCATTTGCTTCGTGAGCGGGGCAAGTGGGGTTATTACATATTGTCAAATGATACCAAATGTATTTACAAATACTAACAGTCGCTATTTATCATAGAAATAATAACAACACTGTATTCACAACTACTATAAATAAATATGATGTTGCTGTCATTAGAGTTTAAAAAAAAGAAAGAATCCAGGTGTGCTTAAGACCACACGGAAGAAGTGTAAACGTCTATGGCGATATTCTGATAAATATGAAATATATTATGGAAATTATTTTGGTTGCTAAAAAAATCATGCATACAACAAATTTGCAAAGTTCACAAAATTTGATTATTTTAACACTACCAAGTAAACTATTTTAACACAACTTACAAAATGAGAAAACACAATGTCCATTCCAGAGGTATTACTAAGTAAACTATTTTAACACAATTTACCCCAACTTACAAAATGAGAAAGCACCATGTCCATTTCAGAGGTATTACCAAGTAAACTATTTTAAAACAACTTACGAAATAAGGAACCACAATGTCCATTTCAGAGGTATTACTAAGTAAACTATTTTAACAC
>JAGFPH010014649.1:6901-18024 GCA_018207615.1 Philaenus spumarius | reverse complement strand
GGGGGGGGGGTTCTATATAACAATTTTGAGTTGCCCTTCAAACTCCTTATTTCGGGTGGAGCGTTAAAATTGACCACCATGGCAAAGTGTACTTCAAGTGATCATATAAACGTTTCCCAAAGGGGGTAAGAACATGTTTACCAATTCGAAAGTATGGTTGGGAGCGGGGACATTTTGATCACACTGTATACAGGGTGATTGATATAAGAGTGCCAGCTGTTTCTCTTGAAATGTATAAGAGGTATTAAAAAAAGTTAAATAGTAACACCTATATTACAAATTACAAATGTATCACACATGACAAATGAAGTTGATAACATATATTTAATATCAACTGATTCACAATCCAGAATTCAGTAAAATTGTAAATCATCATAAAACATAAGGCGTTTCATAAAAAACACTTTTCTATACCAAAATATCATCCGCTCAGATAGGTTGTTTTAAAAACTTTATAGCCCTCTAACTTTTAAACGATTAGTCGTATCAAAAAACACCAAGAACAAAAATCAGATAAGTAGCCTACACTAATGTTAAATGTTTTAAAATATTTTTATTTATTTAGAGGCCGTGAACAATCTACTAAGAGAAGTACACTAATGTTAAATGTTTTAAAATATTTTTATTTATTTAGAGGACGTGAACAGCCTACTAAGAGAAGTCCAGATAAGTACACTAATGTTAAATGTTTCAAAATATTTTTATTTATTTAGAGGCCGTGAACAACCTACTAAGAGAAGTCCAGATAAGTACACTAATGTTAAATGTTTTAAAATATTTTTATTTATTTAGAGGCCGTGAACAACCTACTAAGTGAAGTTCAAATAAGTAAACTAATGTTAAATTTAACAAACATATGAAATATGTAATAACAAATGTTTTTTTAAAGTTACTACGGTTGAAGGCATTTTACGGAAGTAATTTGGTTCGATGTAGGCCTAGGCCTATTCTTAATTCATTTTATGGATATTATTCCAATAGTAAATACTGTAGGAGATTTTATATTTTTTAATTTGTCTGACTTTAACAAATGCATGTATCTTGTTATGTATCTTACATGAGCAGACTTGTGGGTGTGTGTGTGTTGGGAATGGCACCCATATGATTTCTAGTGGGGGGCCAGACAGGGAAGTAAGGGATTAAGTGTTACCCTCCCCTCCAGTAAATCTATAGCTACCGAGCAAATTTTATCAAAACTATTACATTAGTTTACTCTATAAACGGTATTTGGGAGAAAGTAAATATAATAATACTTTTTTAAATTACTTTATTTGGATGGATCAGTGGACATTAAACTTTAATAAAAAATGCAATATCAATGTGATTATTCTGAAATAGACAAAACAAACTATACATATACACTTTCACTTTACAAGATTTGTCTCAGCTGTTTATAAGAAAAAGTAAACTTTAAGGTATAATTAAGTACGGTATAGTAATTTGTTGAAAATGTGGAGCAGTGTCCAGACAAAAATGTATATGTGATGTATACAAATTTTGTATTTACCATTTTCAAGAGCAACATTTTAATTTTGAAAAATCGTCCATAATTTGCTTGAATTACTTTCTGAAGATGAAATTTACTTCGAAAATGGTGAAATAAAATAAAATAATACATCATATATGCGTTTTTTTATGGACAGTCCACCACATTTACAACAAATTATTATCACCAACCAGGCACGAAGGAGAAACAATAATTATATTATATATCGATTAGGCTATGATTTTGACACTAATATTCATCTGAAAAAGCAAACTGTAAATTTCTTTTCTTCTTTCCAAACAAGTCAATCACTTTTTCCTCGAAACCAGGAGACTTTGCCCTTTTCCTGTGGACACTAAGAAGGCACAAGCTTCATAGACGGTCCTCGCTAATAGAACTTCTCAGCCAAGTCTTCACTCTACGGTGCAAGTAATTGTCGATGGTTATAACTAAATAACTAAACTTTTGCACATTTTGAAAAAAATTTAAAAATGTTAACTCGTTTTTTTGTAGGCATAAAGTTTGATTGTTCCCTTACTGAACATTTTTTGTTTCCTGAGCTAATACCTTTTAAAATGTTACATCAATCGATATTTTAGTTGAATATACGGATTCTTTGGGCCTTTTTCTTTTAATAAAAAAGCTATTGAACACTTTTGGATTTAGATATAAAATTACTATTTGGGGATTTAGTGATTTTTTTTAAATGCTTCCAAAACAACAAAAAATCTGGGCGGATTAACAAGACCGCTTCCAGGGTTAAGAACATGCCTTTGGTGAACACTTTAAATGTTGAATCGAATTGCTCGAAACTCACTATGAAAATTGGATTCTACTTTTGCAGCCTTTTCAAAAAATATCTACTAGGTTATCAAACTCCAAGCTGCTTGAAGCTCTCTCTGAATTACATTCTATCTCTGTAGCGTTTTGAAAAAAAATTCCCTAGTCTAGCAAACTCAAACTAGATTTAAATAATATTTAAACATTTTTTGTTTTATTTATTAGTAGAAATGTATCCTTGTAATAAATTCAATTCCAATAAATAAATTCGGAAACCATTTTGTTACTCCCCATATAACATTATTTATGAACTATTTGAAACAAAAACTAATAATCGGTACACTGAGTTTACAGTTTACACACAAATATCACCCAAAACAATACAACCAACTGAACAAGGGGAACTCACGTTATACCAAAGTGGATGTATTTGAATTTGGTAAAAAACCCGTTTGAGGAACGGGACACCGTCTCTTCTTCAAGTTAAAAATAATATTCACGTTAGTAGTGGCAAGGTAGTAACTATAAGCTATCAATAAGTAGTATAAATGTTATTCATGATAAAATAAATAAAGGTGTTACCCATTCTTACTTCCTTTCCCACACACCATTTAGTCCTGTACCTTTACACCGTCAATGAATTCTCAAAGAAGGAGTGATCCATATGATCATCCGGAAAACATCAACAGAAAAACATTGATTTTTACCATCGGTGTTAAATAATATCCACCCCCAAAACATCAATATATTTTTAAAGCAAAACATAATATGTGTTTATTTAAATGTATTGTATTAATATAAAAACGATATCTTCAAATTAATTGCCTTAAATGAAAATCACCTAACTATAATTAATTATCAAGATACATTTTTCCTTTCTAAAAGAGCTATACCTGCCCCCGGGTATGGGCGCCCATGTGTGTGTGTGTGTTTGTTTGTAGGCCTATATCAGGCCTATCTGTGTAAATACCTTTGTACTCAGCTTATTGCATATTTTATTGTCGACATGCAGTTTTTATGTAACTGTTAACGCTGTTTCATTTTATAAGAAGGGTAGTTTATTATTGTGTGTGTATTAGTTTCATTAATAAATATTACAATGTTTATTTTAAATCAAGTCAGAGGCTATATATTATATTCTCCGCTTTTTCTTCAGCGTTCTAATATATCCTAAGGATTAGCTAATTTTCCACATAATTTGTGTTATGAATAAAATGTGAACATTCTGTATATTGTTGTAAGTGTTATTGTAACTGGAAAATAAATTATTTATTGTTTATCATATATTATACAAGTATTAGTATGAATTAAATTACAAGTGAAAAAACATAGACCAAGACCGGGAGTTGAACCCGGGACCTTCACGTTTCTGTAGTGATGCTCTGCCATCTGAGCTACCCTGATATCTACCGATATTGGTCGATGTCATCTCACTTGTACGGTTTTTACTGCAATTATTGAATTAACAGATTGACTACCTCGTGTATACGACATTGAAGACAATCTCAATTCTTATTTCGCAGTTTAATTAAATATCCCTTGTTGAGGAAGTGTGTAAGCGGGGGAAAAAAATAATATTAGTATTAGTTTAGTTGACTCTTAAAAATACTTAGGTGTCTTGTTTGATAAAAGCTTAAATTTGGGTAGCACATGTGGACTATTTGAGTAGTAAAATTAAAAAAATTAATCTGCTTTTAGGAATTTAATTGAAATATTATGTTTTTTTGAAACGCTACAGCCGAACTTGGCATATTTCCGATCTTTGCTTTGGGGGATAATAGTTTGGGGTTGAGCCTGCAAATCCATTTTGGCTCCCTGAGATGTCGTTCAGATTTCGGTTATGAAGGTGGCACCGCGTAAACTAAAAATAAGCCCATCTGATAGCTGTATGTCTATTTTAATGCATGTACTGTCAGAAAACTGTTTATAAAACCTATTTAAAGTTTAAATAAAAACTAAAATTCCATTTTCAGCCCATTTCAAATCATTTGCATTTTAAACGGCATTCTCACTCAGTGGTATAAGAACAGAAAGGCTTTATAGATCGGTATCCAACACTAATTCATATTACGTATCACAGAACCTTTTCTTCAATATTCCAAAGAACCTGCGATTATTTCAAAATTACTAAGTTAAAGCCAGTAAAAAGCAAGTTTCTTTATGGGTAGGGGAGGTAGGAAGGGATTATTGTGCATAATTATATTTATATGCCACTCTTTTTTGTTTTTTATTTCGCGCTCTACTTCTGAATTTTTGTAAGGGTATTTTTGTGTGGGCACTGCAGTGACGTTGTTGTTATAGTGCTGGTCATATTTATACTATTTGTATATTTTTAAATTGTGATTGTCTCGTTTTCTTTTTCTTCTTTTTTATTTTTTATAATAATAATTATTATTATAAAGCAATGTTGTGCACGACTCGTGTCCACGCACATGCCTCGTGTCTATGTGGGCACTAATATGTATAATTATTTATATTTGTTTCTATTAATTACTCTTATGTAAAATTTGTACGGAATAAATAAATAATAAATAATAATGATATAGTTTCAGCATATCCTTGAATCAGAACTGATCCTACTTTGGGACAGTACAGACGATGCGGAGGCAGTAAGACAGGTTTTGCTTGGATACTGAAATGTAATACAATCCATGTAGTTAATAACACAGTAGCAAACGAAGTTACATTTACATTGGTATTTGTTTGTGAAGGTGTTATCTGGACTGCTGCAACTTGAGTCATACCTTTATCAAGAATTCGAGGAGCAGAGAAGGAGGGTTTGATTGGGACTAGGAGATGGAGGGGATTAGATTTTCGCCGGATTCAGAGTTCAGTCTCCCAGTGCATTTCCAGGTGAAAACAAGTGCTGAAGTGTGAAAATGTTGAAACGAATTCTTTTGATTTTGCTTTTGATAATTATGTCGATTTTATTATATCTCGTGCGTGAAATGTGGCATAACAAATGTTCCAAGATTTCCGGTTCGTGTCGCAAGATAGACGTATTTCTTAGAAACGACGAAAACTTTTCCGACTCGGTTCGTTCATTTTACGAGCATCAAATCAAATACTTCGACGGAGTTCTCCAAAATATAACGTTTCAAGCTTTTTTGTTCAGCGTCACAACTTTGTACTATTGTTGTACAATAAGGAAAATAAGAAACATTATACCCGAAACAAGAATGTGGGCGGACAAAATCGATAGTGGCTATTTTGAGCCCGAAGAAATCGACTCTCTCTCTCTTGGAGCTCATAAAGAACATGTCTCGATACTTCAAAAATATTTAACTGCGGAAATAATAGTTTTTGGATTACTCTTTATTAACTTCGGAGAAACTGTGCGTGTCCAAGAAGAAAGTATTAAACTGCTCCAATACGTCGATTACGTTTCTAAAACCTTCACCATTCCTTCTCATCTGAATATCAATTGTCTTCGTAGTCAACTAAGCCTTTTGACGTCATTTTTCCATGAATTGTATTTTTACATATTTTACGTATTTGCAGGAGTTTTAAATATCGTTAACATTCGTATGCTTGAAATAAGTATCGTCGAGTACTTTTTAAGAAGATTCTCACCAATGATTCCAGTCATAGAGAACGACTTTGAAAACGATGATGATGTTGCAATTACAGAATACTTTGAATACTTATTGATTAAACACGTAGGGAAATTCGGAGATTTGCGTTTGATACATCACGTTCGACGAAATATAGCACTCGCAAATAGACAGCGAACTCTGAATGAAGAGATTTAAACTTTACTTTATGTAAGTGAAATACTTTATTCATAAATTATATAAATAAGTTCTAAGTAGACAGTCAAGTTTTACATTTTGTGTCAATCGTATTCTAAAAGTTCTGTTTATATGCATTTAACAATATTCAAGTTTTATAGATGTAATTTTGAAATGTGTGTGTTATTTTAATTAAATTTTTACCAATATTTAAGGCTTTCCAGTTTTACCGGAGAAGTGTAGCCTACACACTAATGCCCTAAGGTCTATATCTGCGATAATGTTCGCGAGTGTGTGTGTTTGTGTGTGAAGGTATAGGTTGTTGTTAAATTTAATCACTTTGCTTGTTCTCATTTTGTATTTATTACTAGCTGGCCCGACCCGGCTTTGCACGGATAGACAAATCAAAGTTAAATGTATATTAACAAAAAATATATTATATCAATAAATATATTACACTATGTATTTCTTATGGGGATTTTTAGTAACTTTCACCCCCTCCCAAATCTCCCCTAAAATTTAGATTTTTTTAAAACCCTTTCTTAGCGAGCACCTAGGGCCCTAGAGGAAGCTACATAATAAATTTCATTCCAATCCGTTCGGTGTTTCTTTTTAGTAACTTTAACCCCCCAAACTCCCCTAAAATTTCGAATTTTTTAAAAACCCTTTCTTAGCGAGCACCTATGGCCCTAGGGGAAGCTACATACCAAATTTCATTCCAATCCGTTCGATGGTTTTAGAGAAATCATGATTTTTTAACTTTTACCCCCTCAAACCTCCCTAAAATTTCGAATTTTTTAAAACTCTTTCTTAGCGAGCATCTATGGCCCTAGAGGAAGCTACATACCAAATATCATTCCAATCCGTTTGGTAGGTTTTGAGAAATCGTGATTTAGTAACTTTGACCCCCCCCCAAAACCCCCCCTAAAATTTCGAATTTTCGGAAACCCTTTCTTAGTGCGCGTCTAGAGCCTATAAAGAGTATTAGTGAAAAATTTCATGTTTGTAGGCCTGGTGGTTTTGGAGAAACTGTGATGAGTCAATGGTATTTGGCTTTTATAAGTAAGTATAGATAACTCATTTTAAAGAATTTTGTAATAAAAAGTTTTAATTTTTATTAACAAAGCTTAAATTGAATGTTCGGAGGAGAAACAGATTATGAAAAACAAAAACGTTCTCTTTTACTTTATTTGCTTTTAATGGGACACAATCTGTAAGTGTTATTGGAAGAGTATGTAGGAATAGCGTATTGTAAGTACCTAGGCAGCATTGGATAGTTAAAATAAAATGAAAAATGGACGATTCGTGTTTAGTACGTTCTGTTCTATAGAATCAAATCCGTAGTTACTGAAACATCTTAACCGCACTGACCTTTTAAAAATGATCGTTTGTTTTCTTAATTTAACAAAGAATCCTTAATATTTAACAAAGGCGTTTTATAGTTCTTTATAAAACACTACCCTTAACGTCCTTTAAGTTTATATAAAGCTGAGAAGTATATAGGCTACTTGTATTGCACTTCTCTTGGATAATGTTTGTATATTGTAATGTAATATAATGAAATGTACTTTTATTTCTTCGTATTAAAAGTAATACATTGTTATACTAAGTCAAGTACTTTATAATACACGTATGACGTACATCTTACACAAATATTTCATATACAACATTTTTTACAGTAAGTACATATTACTACAACCTAACTTTTAACATCTAAATTTGTGAAAGATAGGAAATCCGTAGGCACCTATCCCTGATTGATAGGTTTACCATCAATTATTGTAACCGAACCATGGATTGTGGAACAACAAATAAAGAAATCAGCTGTACTCCAAACCATTTAAGTAATATTACAATTAAAGGAAGCCATGGAAAGAAATTTAAGATTTGTATTGGATAAACAACAAAATTCACTATCAGTATATTAAAGATTTCACAGCTTAATTAATTTTAAGGTTAATTAAGTGTTAACCATCCGACCGACCATTTTAATTTTGCCTTCTACGAAAGTAGTTTAGCCTACTGATCAAATTTTCTTGTAGAATTCCACCAACATTTTCAAATACATACAGGCACTTCAAAGACAGTATTATAAGCTTTTGAATGGTAATAATAGTTGGTATGTACGTTTATCAATAGATAATAGAAGTAATAGTTACCAACAAATCAAACCATATTGTATCCGACATTGCGCTAGTAGGCCTACACAGGCCTAATATATTTGCTTCATTAATTTGTAAGCATCTATTAACTTCTACTTATTTCAGTAATACATATAAATGCATGTATTTCACTCGGTAGTGCGTAGCAGTAAACATGATTTCGATTACTTACATTTAAAAGGTTAAAATGGTGTACCCTGTAACACAACTTAAATCCCACGAGAATAGAGAGGTGAAATTTTGCTCAGTTGGGGTTATGTACGTATACGTAACAAAATTATAGCTCTCGCATTTCGATTATTTTGTTTAAGGGTTGAAAACCGAAATACCAACCCCTAAAGCAATAAATTTTCATTATTTTACTTCCATCGGAACTAGATAGTGAAAAATTCCATAAATAGTAAACCCGTGTGATGAGTTACTATGAGGTAACTAACTATCCTTATGCAATAAATGTATAGACTATCCCACTAACTTCCTACAAACTAGAAAACTGCAATTCGGTACATATTATTCTTAGGTGATATATAAGAAAGATAAATCATTTTCATTTCAATTACTAGGGGTGAACTGGAAAAGCTAGATTTTAAAATAAATAATATTTCAAGCACTTGCTATGAAGCGATATCTTCACACGAAGCCGCTTCGAAGCGCCACTCGCTTCCGTCGACTAAAGCTAGAAATATATGGAAGGTTTCACACACCACTACAGCCACTAAATTAGAAGCGCCACTGCCTGTTACGGAATTTGCCTTCGCAACAGATCTCGGCGAAACATAGTTTTAAATGGTAGGTTTCACACGTCACCACTATCCCCCCCCCCCCATTTTAGTGGCTCATAGAGAAGCGCTGCTGGCCGGCGTTTAACGCAATAACAATCTTGACCAGTCTTGACAGATTATATATCATTATTTATATATATATAAATATAGTTCCGGAATGTATTATTAAAAAACGGTAATATTACAATACTACAGTAGTTCCAAAACCAAAACGTGCATTATTTTAATACTTCATAGAAAAGAAAAAAACAATAAAATTACTTTTTACATTAGTTTAAAATTTGTATCTTAGGAACCGAAATAAAATAAAATTATATTCCAGGGTTTTGCCTTTGCCCTGAGTACAACACTACAGTATTCCCAAAACCAAAACGTGCATTATTTTAATGCTTCACAGAAAAGAAAAAAAAACAATAAAATTACTTTTTACTTTAGTTTAAAATTTGTTTTTTTTAGGAAACGAAATAAAATAAAATTATATTCTAGGATTTTGCCTTTGCCCTGATTACAATTGTGCCTTTATAAATTGACATATATTAAAATTAACCGTAACCTTCTTTAGTTAACGATTTTGCTTACGTCTTTTGCTTTAGTACTGTTTATTTGCCCAGCAAAGCTGAGCTTTCAAAAATTCTTCAATATATTTATGTTGCTGTTTCCATTAAATATCGTCCGGCTGTTTCCACATGTTATAAGCATTTGTAAGCAAACTATTTGTGAGAGGTTGATGCTAGATATTTAGCATGGTACAATATACTGTGATTGAGTTTTATAATATGTTACCTTATCTAAGTGTGTTGCAGTTTTAATAGTTTTAAGCTTGACGTTATTTTACGGAGAGTAGCCTATAGATCCCAACCAGTAGAGTCCCGTAAGCCTTAAAAAAGTAAATATTTGCGCCATGTTGATAACCTTAAAAATAAACCTTTCGCCGTGTTCTGTTGTGTAGGACTTAAACTAAATACTTTTTTTGGTTGATTTCGTCAATAAGTATTGTTTATAAACTAACTCAAGTGGGTTTGGTTAGACCACCACTGCCACGTTGTTTAGATCGTATTCGTTTCCAACAAATTTTACCTGATATTTATTAATTAACAAAATAATTCCATCAAGTAAAACCTGCAATTTAAAAAAAAAATTACTTGATTATTTTTGTTACTAGAAACTAAAACTTATTGAATATAGAAATATATTAGTCGTTAGTAGTGTACCTACTAATAAGTTTTTTTTTTAATTTTCCAAAAATATTATAGATTTTTGTAGACTTTTCAACGCCCTTCTGTAACTATATGTGGTTCAAAAATTATAAGAACAGGAATTTTAGGTAATTTTCTCGTCTTTAACTTAATACAGGATTACAAACAGGATTACAGGATTACTTGCTTTGCAAGTTATAAGCCAAAAACACAAAAAATATAGATTTTTAGTGTTTCTGCTTGTAATAGTAGGCCTACAGTCTGTTACTAGGCCTATGAGAATGAGCTCTAATACTCAACATTTAATTCTGTTATTCTTCTCTCGCAATTTCTAAGTAGTATAGTACTATAGCAGTGACAGTAGTGGGTACAGGTAAAAGATTAGTGGAGTAACGTAAACAAAAATAAATAGGGGATTCAATCTAGATTTTGCTGAAGAAAAAATTTGCTCAAGGAGAACTTTTTAAAATCTTATTTAGATACATATTACAAACAAGATATTAAAATATTCTCCACCAAAAGTGATAGAAAGTTTTGTTGTAAACAAATTAAGTTGTAAGATAGCTGTTTTTTGCAAATATTATTTTAAATATTTACTTTGGACAAAAAATGACTTCATTTTTGGAAAGTACAGAAAATTGAACATAAAAACCCCTATATAAAGACTTCTCTAAAATCAAAAATGTGGGCAGTAGAATTATATGTTTATAGCTCGAAAAAATACGGCTCGGAGGTGCCAGGA
Organism: Philaenus spumarius; assembly: GCA_018207615.1. Lineage (NCBI taxonomy): Eukaryota > Metazoa > Arthropoda > Insecta > Hemiptera > Aphrophoridae > Philaenus > Philaenus spumarius. The sequence goes on along the minus strand of JAGFPH010014649.1, from coordinate 7,145 downwards.
TACCGGGCGGCAGGCGTTAGGCCGTGCAAAGTGCGCTCTAAATGTGTTATGACTTATTAACTAAACGATGCAATTTAATGAAATTAATTGCAAATGAAAGAGTAATATTACAGCTACTGTCAATTTAAATTTTTAATTGAAAAAAGTTCTTTGAATAAGTGCAGTATGTATTATTGGAGCTTCTAAATTGTTTTAATGAAACTAGTCAAAATACTCCCACTGCTTTCCGCTGGGTAATACAAAT
>JAGFPH010014646.1:0-23050 GCA_018207615.1 Philaenus spumarius | reverse complement strand
TTTCACCTTAAAATAAAAAATGTTATTTATTTTTTACAGGAGCCATGTGAAACTAAAAGTCTTCATTGTTATTTACCTTAAGTTTCAGAACAAAAACAGATGAAAATTTAATCTGATGTGAAGGAATGAATAAGGCAATACACTTTAAAGAGCTCGGCTTTAAAATCAAGTCAATTGAGGTACGTCCCTTTGCCAAAATACAGACGATTTATGTTATAGTTTGACTATTAGGAATATAAGCGGATAATACAAATTAAGAGGGGAAGTTAAGGCCAGGAAAAGAACTAAAATTGTTAACCATTCTCAGAACTAAATAGTTAAGTAAATACGTACATTCATGGTGCTACAAAATATGCATTGCCAACAGACTAGACAAATTATGAAACTAAGTCATGAGTATGATTTAAATTTTGTAACTGACCAGCTGCTGTCATTATTCGTATTGGCAGTCCCATTTAGATGAAAATGTGCTTCATTGATCCATATAATTTTGTCAAGTCAAGCTTCATTTAACAAAATTTGAGTTAATGCTAGTAAAAACAAAAAACAAGTCCCTCATCCTTATCTGTTTCTTTCAGTTAAGATTTAAATGTTTTTTTAAAGAGATCATTTTCAGTTGCATTTAATGGATTCGAATTTTCGTTGTGTGATTAATATCAAGGGGTTTGAAGAGTTGTTCCTCTAAATTCACTGAATTAAGTGTTATTTGACAAACATGTTTCTATTTAAAGCTTCGTACATAAAATCGATCCTTTATTTTTAAATTTACTAATAAGCTTTTTATACCCGACTCCATAGCACAGCCTATTTCTAAAACCGTTTAAGTATAAATTTATAATAATTCTGAATCAATACGATATCTTTTTTTAAAGGTAAATTCTTTATAGAATACAAAACAATATCAAATAATTAATTGTAAATAACTGTGTAGAGCGTTTTTTTATAACGACATGTTAGCCCCCTACCGAGTTAGAAACCTCGTTGCTATGGCAAATAATAACCAAACAATAACAGCTGGTTGGGCTGGATCCCAATTTTGCGCATAAAATGAACATACAATTTAATAACAAATAATATATCCAAACCAAAACTATTTGAAGTTTTTACTTTTGAAAGCCGTGCACTTTCATATTTATATAGTAGCTGTGCTTGTCTAATGTAATTAATTAATTTAAAAATATATAATGGATTTCACCCACCTTGAGATTAAAAAATACGTTGTTAAAGTGCCTTAGTCCAAATTTAAAAACAATATTAGGAATGTATTCCACTTTAATACAAAAACACACACAGTACAATGGACGATATTTTAAAATAACACACGACGTTGCGCGAAGAATATAAACACTTTGCGTCTTCAGGTGAATAAACACAAACTAAGTCCTACGCCTAAGCGCCTAACACTTGGTAACTCAGTTGCATTAAACTCAGTTAACCAGCGTTAGGCGCTCTGAGAGGCTTAGACGTAGGACTTAGTTTCTGTTTATTCACCTGAAGACGCAAAGTGTTTATAATCTTCGCGAAACGTCGTGTGTAATTTTAAAATATTTCCATAGTTCTTTGTGTGTTTTTGTGTAATAAAGAATATAATGTTGTATTTTGTATATAATGTGTAGTAGTTTGTATTGTGTTCCTTAAAGTTATTTTAAAAAGAGCATACGCAACATAGGTAGCCGATATAATAATAGCAATGTTTATTAAATAGTGAACTGAATGCACAATGTTAGTTTAAATACATGAAAAAGAATTAACTGTTTTCCTTTCACTTTCAGGTTAGGGCCTGTTTGGCATGTAGAAAAGGACGAGTATTTTACGGTCATCATTATAAAATGTTCGCCGAAATAACTGTTGTATTAAATTACTTCCCTTCACCACACCACATACTGTATTGATCTTTTTGTGTATCTTCGGATTGCATTAAACATTAATATTTTGAGCTGAGTTAGTTTACGTAATAAAAAAACAATTACACAAAAGTATTCTAGGTTCTCTAAACTAGTTATCTTTTCAAATAAACTAGTTGCAGCTCAAATAAACATCTGAATGAACTAAAAATGTATAAGATTAATGTCTGTAAGTAGATACGATGGCTTAGTATTAGTAAATGTATTCCTTCCCAATTCAAGCATTTATTTATTAATATGCCTTTTAAGACTAAACAAATTGTAATGCATACACAGACGTAGCTTGGCCAGAAGATTTTGATTGAAAAATTGTGCTCTATAGTGTGAGTTAGTGACAGAAAACATTTTTAACATATCAGAAAATATACACTTTAATAGCTCTGTATCCAACGTTACCAATATAGTTAACAAAAATAACTCTTTGATTTTAGGTAATTTAAAAAAATAACCACAACAAAACTACCGACTAAAAAAAAATTATTGGAACAAGTAATCAACTAAATACAAAGGAAATACAATCATGCTTTGTTAGTACTACTTCAGTTTGATCATGAGCTATCAGGACATAATTTAGAAGCATGTTTGGGACTTGTTATAGATATTATAAGGCTTCCCTCAGGGAAAACATGTTCACAAAATAACACCGACTCTCAGAACAGATTTAATATTCAAACTGAGTATTGCTTGATGAAAACTTTTAATCAACTAAACTTTGTTGGAATGGATAAATCAAACGTGATGAATGTTATTGTAACCACATGGGTTTCAGCACCTTGTATAATAATTATTTGAAAATAATTCTCTAAGGTAAGTTGGTTATGTTCGAACCTCGGTGTTATAAGCTGCTAACGCATCTTCATTAGTCTGGCTGGTGGCGTAAGGAAAAGCATACAAGTACAATACTTAAAACAAACAAATGTAATTTTCTATTTAAATCGTTTTCTTCTCTACATCACCTTATGTGTTGTGTGTAAAAGAACAGATTAAGAAAATAAATAAATAAGTAAGTAAAGTTTAGCAAACTTGTTATCGATTAGTTGATGGTTTCTAATGAACGCTTAAGCCGCTGGTATATCCACCAAGCTTAGCATACAATAGACTTCAAAACTCAATAGTTCCTGTACAAGCAGGCTTTGTTTATCCACCGCACTGTTTATATTATCCTCGGGTTGTTGACATTAATGATCAAGGAGAGGTAAAGTCCACTTTTGCAAAACGTAAACGCAAGGTAAAAAATAAAGTTTAGAAATTAAATCCATGCGGAAGATTAAGTCTGTATTACGTTAATATTTTATTTTAATTGTTTTCTGCCCGCTAACTGTATTAATTGTTTTACGTTTACCTATGGGATCTAGTCTTGGGTATGGGCTAAGTTACTGTTGTAAGAACAGCATTTTTTTAATGGAGTAAATTTGGAACATACTAGATCGTTTGGAAAATGTATCTTAAGACATTTTTATACTTACAAAATGGAAAGTTATTTTTGATTCAGAACCACAGTAAACATTAGTATTATAAGTAATAATATATAGCACTTAAGATAATGTAATGCAATATCTCTACCCCTACCTAAAGGGCTTTGTTGTACGAGTGCCTTTAGAGCCGCGTTTTCAACAGGTTAACGTCGGTTTATTGGAAGTGGACATTTTTTTTTGAGGCAAAAACCTGAGCGGTTACCATCGCCTTACGGTAAATGGAACGAGCGCTGTCTATGGTCTATGTTATACGAGCGCTGTCAAAGCGGACTGACGCTTTAACAACGCGGCGACATCAACGCCGAACCAAGTTATACGAAGCGCTATAGACTTTCCTAGTTCTAGTGGTAATTTTTTATTTCAAAGTTATTGTGTACTTCAAAGTGGTTATTGTACACTTTAAAAAGACAAAATGTTTGTCACGGAAAATTTTATTTACGCTTTGAACAGCAGCCACCTCTATATTAAATTAAAGGATTAAGAAATAGTAGGACTTCTTCCTACACAATTCCTTCTATGTGTCTACTATTTTTAATACACCTAGACAGCCGAACTGAATGGTGTCCATCTTGGAAGTGAGTGACGCGACGTTGACAACGCCTCAAAAACGTGGTGTATAACATGGATCCCGCGTTGTCAACACATTAACAACTTCGGGCTTTCAACGTCTTGTATAACTTGGAAATTCAACGCCTGGTTTTCAGCGTTATCAACGAGGCAATAACAGCGCTCGTATAACATTGCCATAAGCTTAATTTTTGCCAACACCCTTAAACGTTTTACGCTCAACGCATTTATAGTTGGCCTAAAAACATTACACTGTGTTTAATATTTTAAAGTTGGCTCTTACTTGTCAATGAATAGTATAAACGTTGTTTGAAAAATAAATGAAACATATAAGCATTATACTATGTGTTTAATATATGAGCCTCACATTAATTTATTTTTTGTAATGTAATATTATTTTGTATTTCTTCCTTTTCCAATCAGTTAAAACAGACCAAACTCTTTATTTAGAGGTGAAAATACACAAAATGCAATTTCTAAAAGCCTCTAAATTTATTTATCGTTGGTTGTGTAAGTTGTTTTTATTTTTAAGTTGCATTATTGGTTTTATAGTCTGTCCTTGTTTTTAGTTTAATTTATAAATAATATTCTTGTTTCTCTTGTTATGCTTTACTTTGGAATAATATTCGCTATAACCATTTTGATAGTTCTTCTGTCCTCGATCTTCTGTCTTCTAGTCTCTGTATTCTGCTCTGTTCTCCGTCTTCTGTACCATTCATCAGTTCTCTGTCTTTACGGCGAATCTCTTTTGAGTTTTATAAGATTACTTAAAATTAATGTCCTGTTTTCGACTGAAATCTGTTATCTCTCTTCTTCTTCTTCTGCCTTCTGTTCTCTGTAAATTGTAATCCGTTCTCTATCCTCTAACCCTCTGTCTCTGCCCTCTATTTTCTGCCTTCGGTACCATTTCCTCCGTCCTATATCTATACGCTGGCTCTCTTTGTTTTTATTTAAACTGCTCAAAACCCATGTTTTATGCCCACTGCTATCTGCCATCCGTCTTCTAATTTCTGTCTTCTGCCCTGTGCTCCCTTCAGTCATCCATCCACTAACCTTCTTCCACTTTCCAATATCATATGTCCTCTATTCTCTTTCCCCTTTATCACGTCCTAAGTCTGAACGCTCAGTCTTTTTGTGTTATATAACACAGCTCAAAATCAATTTCCTTTGTCCTCTGCCATATGTTCTCCATCTTCTATCACCTGTCTAACCTATGTTAACTATGTACCATGTCATCTGTTCTATGCCCTCTAAACCATGTCCTCCGTCATCTGTCTAAACGATGGCTTTCTTTTGTTTGTTTACCAATGCTCAAAAATCAATATCATCTGACCATTTTCGCCTGTCCTCTATCCTTTGTACTTTGTCCCTCTGTTCTCTCCCCTCCACACTATGTCCTCCTTCTGAACTAGCCCTCTTTTGTGTTACATAACACGGCTCAAAATCAATGTACCCACCAAATCCTCCGTTCTTTATCCTCCGCTTTCAACCATCCGATATCGATCTTCCACCTTCCAACTTCTGCCCTCCACTCAGTGCTCTTTCCTTGCCTTCCTTGCCAGTTCTCTAGATCGCAAAAATGTTATGATAGAAATACAAAATCTAATAATACTTTTATAAATAATTTTGCTACAGCCTGAAATAAATGAAACATTTTAATCTTTCAGTCAGTGTTTAAAATTTGTTAAATGGTAATTTAAAATAGTTTGACGCATAAAAACGTATCCATCAGGAAACCGTTTAGATGAATGTAAATGTTAAGATCAGGTGTTATGAATAACAATTCAATGTGGAACAAGGGGAGTATTAATGTGACGTCATATTAAGTTACATTCTAATCCCTTTGATAAAGCCAGAGTGGACTTGATTACATTTAGATTGGCTCTACGTCTTGACTGTATCAAAGACATGGTTGACATTACTGTAGTACATGCTTGGGTTATACTACATTAATCATACAAGATAACCGATGTATTAGATATTATAGGCTTAGTTAAATATTGTTATTAATGTTTGGAAAAATTCAGACCACAAAATGTCAGCAGTGTATAATGTTGACTGCCCCAATCCGTAGCGGATATTTATTTATTACGTTTAATTTGAACCTCGATTATGTTTTTATGTCAGGTTGTCCCGATCTTTTCTATAATTAAATTTAATGGAATGTAATGATCTTTAATCAAGACATTCCAACAAATTCGAATTTTAGAATCAGTGTAGCTCTTACGTGAGAAGTATCAGATAAATAGGTTCAATACAAACAGACTCTAAATAATATACTTCAGATTAATACTATATTGCTCAAAATATAAAAGTGATTAACATATTATGATTTAAAAAAAAATAAAATTAAACTAAAATTTTTAATTTTGTTCAATAAAATATTTACTTTTTAAAATTAAAATATAATTTTATAAAATTATTACTTCTACATTTCTATTATCATTTAAATATGCCAAACCATCCCTTTGAATCTTATGGTAGCTATCTCTAGAAAAAACTAACTATGCACTATTATGTCTACAGTTTTTTTAATATATTAGTATGCAAAATTATTATTTTAAATCTTATGGTGGCTGACTCTAGAGATAACTATGCAATATTAAAAGTAATAACTATCGTTTAAATATGAAAAATAATTATCCTTTTGCGTCTCATGGGGCTAGAAATAACTGCGATTTATTATTTCGACAGTTCTCTTATGTAATTTTGGAAAACCATGCATTTGAAATTTCTTCTTAGTTACTTAAATTACAATGACTTAGATGTTATACACAATACATTTTTGGAATCACTTTGTAACACAATTAATGTAAGATTTTGATTTAGTGTTACACTCTTTTACTCTCTTTATTTGCTTGGTAGCTATACTTTAGATCCTATAACAGCTAAATTATAAAAAAATTCTGATCCTAAAACTATAATTTATTGTTTGCTTGTGTATCTTAAAGTTATTTGATTATGGTTGTTTCGATTAGTTGTGTTTTGAAATTATTTTAGTCCTTGTATTAATTAATACATTTTTAGATCTGCCTTACATAGAATTAAAATTGATAAACTAATCACAGAATACCACGAAAAAGCCTTGTGTTTTACTCGTAGGACCTGACTTTCATTTTGCAACCACAATATGAGAACAAAATCATTTTTATTAAATATTTATATTTATCTTTTTGCCCTTGGTTTTTAATGATTTTGTTGGCTATCAAGTAAATGAATAAGTTTTATATTAACTAGCTTAACATATTATGCAGCTTAAGAGTTACGGTTTTGGTTATTTAAACTTTTGAGCCTTTTTGTAACTTGTAATTATTTTGACAGATGAATATTTACTGAACATTTTCTTGGTTTCATTTCCCTTCCCCTTTTCGTAAGGTTTATTCATTTCTTTAAGTTAGTTAAAACGACATTTAATGGTTTGTTAATATCTCCCACTATGGGTTATTGTTGGATTTTTTACATTGGATTAAAGTATGTAATAATGATACTGATTTAAAGTTAAATCCAATAGTTTTATATTGTAGAAATCAATTTTCCTGGGCACGTGTTTGGTTCATAACCATAGGAATGTCACTTGATTTATTGTTAGTTGAAATATGAACTTGCCCTGCACTGTACGACTTAACAAGTGGACTACTGAATTTTAATACTAATATTAATTTTATACAGGGAATATTTTAAAGGTATATGTTTACATATATATGACGCCACATTCAGATAACTTGGTAAATGGTTTTATTTTATGATTTGCTGTAAGAAAGAAATAACGAACAGGGATTAATCAGTTAATATTTCAGTATTGATAAATAGTTTTACAAATGTATGATTTATTGACTGAGAGCAATAAATGAAAGAACAATGATCGCATACATATACGTGGAGACGTAACTAGAAATCCATTTCATGCCAGTAAACCAAACTTGTACAATGCATACTTGCTTTTGCATTGAGTTATAAACACTACACTTGGTTTTAGAATTAATTTTAATGCTTAAAAATTGCATTAACTGTCAGTGGACAAATACAAATGTTCAATACTCATTACTAAAGCTTTCATGAATTGATATTGTGTCAATCTTTTGTTGAGAGCTCTTTCATTTTTGACTCCAATACCGACTTCAGCTCGATTCGGTGAAATAATTACTTTTATGTTTTAAACCGTTTTAATTGTTCCAAATGGTGTTTAACCTTAGTTGTTTTAACATTTTAATTAAAAAAACAACGTTGAATTAAAACTATATATTGAAAGTTTCCAGTTAAACCAAAGACGTTTAGTTGTTTTTCTGAAAGTTTTGATTTCTCTTGTTTTGCGGACTTGTTTACACTTTAACATGTTTCAAGTTGTTTTTCTCGAATAATACTCATTGTAACACATCTTAATAAATAAACCTATAACACAGATTTCAAATAAAATTTAAATTAATATAAACTAAATTTTCAAATTATGGTTTTTTTGTGTACCTATATTGTTCTTATGCATAATCCCATAATCTTGTAGACATTAAAATGGTCTTTCTGATGGCAACAAATAATTCAATACTGCAAATACGTTAGAGTGCAAACCCGTCCAATCCGTAAAATGGGAAAGAGAGGTCGTTGAATAATATTTAGCTTTAAATTGTGTTTCAAAACTAACTAAGAATCCGCACATATTATAATCATACATTTACCTTGTAAAATAAAAAGGAGTTTATTTTGTTTGTGAATTAATGTCCCCTTAAATGAGCCGTCCTTTGTTGTACGAGGATGGATTGGAGAAAACATGCAATTATTCTACTTGCACTGAACATCTGAAATCAACTGTCATTTATTATGTTTTAAAAATTGATAAACACTTTTAATAGACAAACAACATTTTTTAAACTATTCATAAACCTAAATTTCTTTTAAGTTAAATGTAAACTACAATAAAATTATTAGAAACGAGAAAACCATTACTTACTTTTAACTCAAAAATGTCTTAGATGAGTTCAGGCGGATCATTGTATATGAGTGTTAAATTTATATGTTAAGAGTTTTGAACTTAGCTGTATTTCTACTTGGTGAGATTGGGTTTAAGGCTGAGCTGAGTAAACTTACTGAACACTTGTCTAATTTCTGAATAACTGACTTGTTTTGTCTGCTGCGAAAATATCTTGATCTGATCGTCGAGACGAATTTTGGTCATCCCACTTGACTCTTTTATTGCTGGCCGCCTATAGTCGTCCTTCAGTGAACGAATCAAGTGGAAATCAAGTGGAGATGGGTATAAGTTTTAAGGATGGGTATGCGTTAGTTTGTAATCACCAAACTAACTATTAGCTGATTTATATGTTAACTGGGATGTATGGGGTCGTGCGTTATCATGAAGTAGATTTATGCCTTTTCCAGAAATCAAAGTCATTTCAGACTAACTACTACGCTTACTTTGTTCATAACCACGCCAAATGTTTGCGTACTATTTATTGGACTCTGATATTAAAGAAACTACAAACTTAGGAAACGTCGGACATGAGTTTTTCCTAGATGACATCCCCCACATCTCGACATTTTTAGTCTTAGTTTTAGCGTGTGTTCTTCATTATTTTAATAAGTCTGGTAGGACAAGTTGAGTCTTTGGTTACACCCAACATTATAATAATTTTTTTCAGTTTACGTGTAAAGGTTAGTCACGTGACCAGCCGCCATCTAGGATCTAAAATATCCTACGCTCTACTTTAAAAAACCTGGACCTTTTGAATCTATAAAAAACTTAATGCTATTTACCCTAATTAGTTTATTATGAGTGTACACTTTCTCTGAAATGCGAATATTGATCCCATCCCATACTTTATTATTTTGAATCAATCTTACTCATTTAGTAATATTAGTCTTTTTATTTATTGAATTTGTCTTGTAATAACTATACAAAACATTTAGAAAATCTTGTGTTCAAAATTTATTTACATTTCACAGCGTGATATTTGGCAAAACAATAAATCTGCAATTACCACATTATATACCAACAGAAATATCTATTACTCAGGACACCAGTAAACATATACCTACGTATCACTTAGTTATAATGTAAAGTTATAAGAAATATTACTTTTGTGTATGGGGATAGTTCCACATTTTCATCTCTTAGACGCAAGTAATCGAAATACATCTTTTTAATTCTACTTAACACTTAAGAAACTAATAAGTAAAATTTAAACTAACAATCTAGAAAATATATATAAGAATTAATTAATATTAATTTAGTAGGGGTCATTACCACTCGTTTTACCGCTTAAGAATATTTAATTGAAATAAGAGTGGTTTACTTTTCTACTTAATATTTAAGAAACGAATGTGTCAAACTTAAGCCCTCTTGCTTCAATGGAATTATTAAGAAATAATATTTACCATGCTCAGGTACTAAGCACAACTTTTTACTTTTACTTTTTATTTTTTTTTTAAGGATATTATTTATTATATTTTGGTGTGTTTTCACTATGTAAGGTTAATATTTTGATATGGGCGACTTTATCATGTAAGGTTTATTTTTACTTTTCTGTTTTACCTTTATGAGGTTTATAATTTTTAAAACATGTATGGTTTTTCTTATTTGGGGGCTCCATCAGATACGACTTACGAATCAATCTTTGCTTTGCTTGAGAGGTCTGACTCACAACTGATCGGTTGATACTTTTGTTGGTTTGAATTAAATGTATAATTAATAACAAAAGATTGTACATGACATATGATTAATTTGATAGCTACAATTTTTCTAAATTAATAAAACTTAAAATTTTTATTAAATTAATTGAACAAAGGTTGAATTAACACGATACTTAAGAATGAAAATTGTTCTTAAGAAACGTACAAATAATTTAATCTACCATTTCTTAACATTTAATTTATAAATTTGTCTTTTCTCTAAATTTTATTTAATAATAAGTTACTGAATCTACTAAACTAACTTCACCATAATATTTTGATAATTAATATATTTAATGTATAATGTTGTTAAGGGAAACTGTACTAATTAATAAGTCTCTTTAATATTTAATATATAAAACTTAATATTATTATAAAACGTGGTCGATGATGTGCACACGCGGAAGTACATTTTTTGTATTCTTGTGTTTTGTGTTAATGTGCGCGTGTATATGTATGTGTTATGTTTCTTTTAATAATTTATTTTAATGTTATGACGACCTCAGCAGGGGGATATCTGATGATGGAACTAGTTCCGAAACGCATCATGGATTGAGTAAGTAAATTACCTCATAATAAAAGTCACATAGACGGAAATATTATTTTATTCATTATAATCAGTGACTTGGATACGACAATGAGTTTTAAATCATTTCAATTGCTTATTATATATTTTAAAATCCTTGGCAGCTAATACTCTTTAAAGAAGACGACCAAATTGCTTAGTTAATTAGTATTGCTCTTAAATTATGAATTAATTTTATTACAAATATATATTTTTCCATTTGCTATCTGTATATGATTTTACTTTAATTATCTGGATATGATTTCGTTTCTTTAATTTGCTTAACCTCGTGATCTGTCTTAACATGAATTTAATTTTTTAATTTACTTACATATTTGTGATTTTCCCTTTCACTCACTTTTAAACTGATACTATATATTTTATTAATTATTTTATTTAACACTTTATTGATATTATTTTATTTATATTCGCACATTCACTGAACACTATTTATTCACTGGTTCTTGCAATTGATGACTGATTTTATCTTGACGATCGATTTTCACTTGATGAGTTATTCGACTTGAAGATTGACTTTTCTTGATTAGTTATTTGACTTGATTATTGATTTTAAATTTTATTATTTTAAGGGAAAATGTAATTAGTTATGTGATCAGCTTTTAGGTGTTAATCCTCCACCGGATTCTTGAGGAAGACCTCGATTTTGACACCTCATCCCTGTCTCCTCGTCCGTTCGAAAAACAGTCTTCTTGTTGGCTAAAGTTTTTACTCTCATCTCCCATTGGCCTTTCATTTTTTTAAAATATTTTTCTATCTGTCAATTCTTGTCAAACCAATCTCATGTTATTCTGCATTGTTCGCTAAAGCTATGTTAAATTTAATGTGAGTCGTTTCACTTGTTTCAAAGTAAGTTGTTCTAATGACTTCATTTAAATGTCTGGGAACGAAACCTAATAGTTTACACGTGTGCTGCTACTATCAGCTGTAATCTTTTAATTGTGTCCTTTCTTCTTAATTAACTTGCTTTGAATGTTAGAATATTTCTTTAATTTGTTTTATTTTTCATTTTAGTTATTTAAGTCTTTTGAGATATTGGTATCCACCAGCATATCCCTGACAGAGAATTTATTTAAAATATATGTGGTTAACTTTTCCTACTTATAATTTAAAAAAGAAAGTATCAAGTTTAGCATAGCAGTCTTAGCTTTGTTGGAAGTTTTAATGATCTTTTACCACTTAAACGAATTTAATCAAAACACAAGTTTTGTTTTATATTTATCAATTCAAAAAGTAAATGTCCAAACCTATTTATAGTTCTCTAGATATTTTTATAATCTGAGAATTCAGTGGAATTTAATCCCATTTAGACGAAAGTGATCAAAGTGAAAATGGCTTGCCATTTGTATATATTACTTAAGAATAATATATCCAAATTTCAGATCTTTAGCTTAATGGAAGTTATAAGTAATACATTTTTGTATAGTTAGATTTATATTTATTCTAAGTATCACCTAAGAAAAAATCTATAAAATTTTGCTCTTTGCCCTCATACATAGAAAATACATTTGAATATTTGTTATAGTGGTTATGCTATGTTCGCCCCTTGCAGTAAATTCAAACAAATTTAACTTTGTTAGGTCCCACTTGTTCCAATTAAGCGTTATATCAAAATTATTTCCAATCCGTCATAGAGAACAGACACACTCACACACACCCCTTTAAGTTACACTGGTAGCAATCATGATAGATTTCCCTTTTACACAGATACTATGAAATGTGGACTTCTGAATTGCGTTTACCCATTCACTGAGAATTTCCTTTCATTGATTAATTTCCCCCCCCCCCCCCCCCCCAATGTCACCAAGAATTGACAGCTCTGAACAAGTTTAATAGACCCGGAGTTTGAGTAGAATTCTGCAATCATTTTTACTTCTGTCACTGCAATAAATAAAGTCCACACAAAATTACACAGTTTTGACAAATGTTTGGTTATTTTTTTAATAAAAAAATGATTTTAAAACTAGTTCTTCGTAGTCGTATTTACCGCGATGGACTTTTAAATTGAAAGATTCTACGTGTAGTGTTAATTTGGGACGGATAGACTATTTATACTCGTATACCTTTTATAAGCCATAGTTATATTTATTCTTCTGAGAGTGCTTGTTAAAACTTTTTGAAAGACATTGCCGAATTCAGTATTGACACATTGTTTTGATTGTGTTCTTTACAGGTATTTTACGTTTGATTCGCTGTTTCTTTTATATTCTGTTTACCATAGAACTGTTTTGAGTTGTATTGTTATCAATCTATATGTGAAATTATTTTTTGAGAGTTAACAAAATTCGATTTATAATATATTGTGGTATTGGTCGTCACATGGATTCTGTAGGTCTACATTCGATAGCAAAATTTATTTTCTTATTTCATTATTGGCATGTTTAAATATTAAATTTATTTTAAACTTTCGTCTTGAGGGTTAAATCTATTCTTTCTTGTAATGTTTTTTGTTTGATTTTAAAGATTTTCTGTTTGTTGTATATTCTAATGACTTCTTACGAGTGTGTTTAAACTGTTGAAGGAACATAAGTTCCGAAACGCGTAACATAAATTCACAATATTTAGTAAGTACACTAAAAATAGTATACTATTTGTTACATTTTAACTATGTATGTAGTAATTACTTGTATGTGGAACAAATCCAATATAGTGAGTGTGTAACATCTTTTTTATAAAAGTTCAACGAATTCCAACATGAATGAACGAAGATTCGACATTTTTGAGTGAGTGTACAACAATAGGAGACTAGAGGATTAGGATTTTGTTTATTGCTTGAAAACGAAATTTCGTTAATTTATATGGAGACACCATTAGCATACTCCCCATACATACAATGATTCTGAAATCAATTCTTTCATAGTTTTAATTCAATGTTTAGGCATTTTTGGGGCTGGCATCGGCGGATAAGTAAAACAGTTAAGCTACGGCTATACTTGTACGATCAGGTCAGATCAGATCGGAGCCGAATTTTCCGGTCTGTCGCGGAATTCCGATGGAGTGGCTAAATCTATCAGATTCGCAACGTTCCGACATGTGTAGGAAGGATGAGCGCGCATTCTACCTCACCATCAGTTAGTCTGGATTTCCTGTTACTGTTATAACTTCAGTGAATTGCAAAATCATCATGGAATAACAGTGCTCTTCGTCTAGCTCGGACACCGACGAAGAATTTTTGATGATTGTGTTGGACGAGAAAAGAAAACGAAGAAAAATAGAAACACATCCTATCAATCAAAAGCGACAGGTAAATAGAAAAAATATTGTTAAACTTAAACTGTGCATAGGATAATAATTTCGTAAAGCATAATAAACAAGTTGTAGTTGTTTTTGTCAGTTCCATATACACGGTTGTCATATAACAGAAGTATCAATCAAAGTAATTAAAAACAAAAAATAACACGAAACATGCGTCTGTTATGATTAGTCCGGTATTACCTATAGCCCAGTCCCTTTCTGATCTGATCGTATAGGTTTAGCCACCCCCTATTTAAATACACAGAAAGAATACCTCCGGAAAAATTCGGCTCCGATCTGATCTGATCTGATCGTACAAGTTAGCCGTAGCTTTACTCCGACTGTGGGAATTTGACCCTTAGAAACTTTCAAAACTAATTACATCATCCGTGCGCAGGGAACTCTTCTCGCAGTACGACAACGATACAGGCTGTCTTAAATGTCACATTTTATATGGCCAAAGTTGTTGATTATGAATCGGCCACGCTACAAAACTGATTTTGGTTATGTACAGTGGATCTGGGTCGATCTTTATTGCGCTTTCCGTCTCACCAACAATGAAATCAACATCCGTACTCTATCCAGTCCCGTCATATGTCGCCTAAATTGTCCGTGAGACCTTACGTTGCCTATATTTACTTTAGTACATGGTTATGGTGTAGGCCGGGTACTTTAGGAGTTTTACCTTTCAAATTGTTTGTCCTACCCATTTCTACCCGATTATTATAACTTAAGTTGTATTTCGGCAGAATATATAGCCATTTTTTAAGAAGATCGGCAAATTCTCAAATGTTTAAAAACGTACCTCTCTTTTTGACGTTTTAAAAACACACTTAGAACTTTTCATAAACAAATACAATCTACTTCAAAACAAACTTAGTTAATTCAGATCGGATTAACAGTTTTTGAGATATGATCCCGTTTATTGAATCGTGTTGATTCGGAAAGATGAGAATCGTAGGTTCAATTTCCTTGTGTGTAATAATTTGCAATATACGGCCGCCACGAATGTTGTTTGGGACAGGCACAAACTTGAACAAGCTTCTTTAAATGGAAATTCAGATGGAGTCGCTACGTTTGCTTTTAACCAAGTTTTTGAAGTTTTAAATTATTTCCACATATTTTTCCGCTATTGCGACTTCACACACACAATTGCATTGAAACTTAAAGACATTTTCACGTCAAATCTATATAGGCCAGTCGGTAGGGGTAATTTTAGACCAAAGGTTCCAGTAATTTACAATATTGCTGATTTTTTATAAGTACATTAAAGTATGTAGATTAACATAAAAAAACGTTTACCAGTCTATCGATTTCCCAAAGTCGAAAAAAAATCGATTATCATATTTTTTCGATTATCCTTAATATTTCGAGCTGGGATGAAGATAGAGAAAAATAAAAAATACCACCGTGTAGGGGAAGTATTTTTCAATAAAAAAGGTCATATGTACGTCTTTCCTCCGAGCAATTGTTTGTCTGGGAAAAATTCGATAATGCAGGTATGTATTTTGCAGCAGGGGAAATCACTAAAAGTTGAAATCTCATTCATATATGAAGCGTTGGCTCATTCTAAATTGACTGAATTTTAATATATCGAATTGAAACTTGACATAGGAGTTAAAATATGTATTTAAACATTTATGCTGAGTCTCAGCTTGTTATCTTGAAAATGACCCGATCTAGAGCCACTTGACTTATCAATGGGTTTCTCGATTTTAGGAGTATCGATTATCATTTTTTTTTCGACTTTGGGAAATCGATAGACTGGTAAACTTTTTTTATGTTAATCTACATTCTTTAAGGTACTTATAAAATAAAATCAGCCGTATTGCAAATTACTGGTAGTTTTAACCTATACCGACTGGGCTAATAGGCAGCTAAATTAGATCTAGTAAGAGTTTAGAGGATTTTTGTTGCTTAATTTTGTTACTCCAGTTAGAATAATGGAGACAGCAGTGTATGGCGCAAGTAAATCGAACGCTAGTAACTAGGCGAAAATCTACTGGAAAAACACATTTAACTTCTTTGCCACTCTGCTAAAAAATCTAAAAGGGAACTCTTAAGCATCACTCAGAAAATGCATATGGTGATCAACATCGACTTGGTAAATGGGATTATAACCAGCAGAATCACCAAGTTGATATCCTACTGGCTAGACGTATAAAACCTGGAAGGAAACTAAAGATAGATTGTATCACCTTTTAAATGTAGCATAACTTTGTTTGTATATTTAGGGTGGCTAACTACATGGATTTATTTTAGTTGGTCACACCTACATACACCTACAAATAAATTGAAATTAAGTAGATATTCCCAAATTAACAACAACAAAAAACCAAAGTAAACAACTAATTCGTAGAAGAAACTGCACATGCGCATGGTGCAAGATATTTTAGTTCGTCTATTCCTTTACCTATTCTGTTGCGCTAATTGGTATGCAACTTCAATGCCATTTAATATTGAGTTGTGATTCTTGTATATTTATTGTTCTGTGGAAACTATAAACTTGTTTTCCCACTAGACTAACGCCCATGGTCAAATTTGCCCGGATTTATACCGGGGACTTTGAAGATAGGTACCAACTCCAAGGCTGCCCAACATAGTCAAGATGGTACTACAGAGGCAGGGCTCTATAACAAGGGTTATACCATTTTGATCATTTACGGTGACCCAGTATCGATTGCCTATGACGTCACCATGCTGACACACACCAGCTGGTAATATTTCAGTAATGTGTGCGCTGTCGTTAACTCGCTGTTCTAACTCGATGGAAAAGCTTCAGTAAAATAAAACTTAGATATTCTTAATCTACATAAATTACGGATTCTAAAAGTATAAAAAACTTTTATTTTAACAGGTATTTCGAATTTTAATAATTGAAAATATTTGAGAATTATCACTGACTGACATGGAAAAGTTACTAAGCGAGGAAATTTGTATTTTTAGGTTGCAAACAAACTTCCAGCGGGAAAGTTGTAGCCAATGAATTGATATAAGCTTTTCAATTCGCCGATTTTTTATAAAATGATTACATCATTATGAAATCGTTTTTAAATGAGTGCGAGGAGGTCCCACGCCGCCACTCCCGAAGTACAGTTATTTGATACGGGAATATTTACATCGTTGTCCATTACGTTTATGTGCATATTGTTATTTTGAGGTAATATAATAAATCACTTGTCCCCAGTTAATTATGACAGCTAGAAAAAAGTAAGCCTTTTATTTTAACATAAACTAATTATAATTTATAATTAAAATTTGATATTATTGAAGTGGGCACAAAAAGTTAAGTTGAAGGTTAACGTTTGAAAAATAATATCATTATTATTATTCAAAGAAATAAAATTAGAGATCAATGATGGAAAAAGAAAATCGTATTTACGTAAAAAAATTAGTTTCATATTTAATTAAAAGAACCTTATAATAAAGAAATATGCTGTCCTTTATTTAATTTGTTCATTGTCTAATTTGCGGAGTACTTAAATGTTTCTTTGACTGAAGCCACTTTTTAACTTTACAGTTGTTTGATACTGGAATATTTAAACTGGTGATTTTGAAATCGAGTTCAAAGCTATCCACGGAGAAGGAAATTCTTTAAAAAAATATCATTAAAACATTGAAGACAAGACTGGTCGAAAAGTATCAAAATGTATGTCTACAAGCAAAACACGTTTCGCACAAGTGCGAACATTTATAAGAATTAGACATGTAAATAAAGATATAGTTTCAAAAAGGAGCGAGGAAAAAAAAGTTAAAAAATGGCTTCAGTAAAAGCAATATTTAATTATACCGCAAATTAGACAGTGAAGAAATTAAATAAAAGACAGCATAATTCTTTGTTTTAAAGTAATTCTTTTAATTAAATATGAAACTAATTTTTTTACGTAATTACGATTTTCTTTTTCCATTATTGATCTGTATTTTTATTTCTTTGAATGTACGTAATAATGATATTATTTTTTAAACGTTAACCTCCAACTTAACTCTTTGTGTCCACTTCAATAATATCAAATTTTAATTATAAACTATAATTAGTTTATGTTAAAATAAAATGCTTACTTTTTTTCTAGCTGGCATAATTACCAGGGGACAAGTGACTTACTATATTACCTTAAAATAACTATATGTACATAAACGTAATGGATAAGGATGTAAATATTCCAGTATCAAACAACAGTACACCGGGAGTGGCGACGCGTTACCGCCTCGCGCTCATTTAAAAACGATTTCATAATGATGTAATCATTTTATCACAAATCGGTGAATTGAAAAGTTTAGGTCAACTCATTGGCTACAACTTTCCCTCTGGAAGTTTATTTGTAACCCAAAAATTAAAAGTTTCCTCTCTTAGTAACTTGTCCATGTCAGTCAGTGATAATTCTCAAATATTTTCAGTTATTTAAATTCGAAATACCTGTTAAAATATAAGTCTTTATACTGTTAGAATCCGTACTTTATGTAGATTATAATATGTAAGTTTTATTTTACTGAGCTTTTCCGTCGAGTTACAACAGCGAGTAAACGACAGCGCGCACAAGGAGTCCACTGCTCTAGTCTCGCAGTTATCAGCACAGTGACGTCAGAGTGAAACTGGCGGCACAGTGCCGAGATCAAAGAAACGGTTTAACCCTTGTTATTGAGCCCTGCTACAGAGGAGCCTCACATTTGTCCGCTAACACGCTTCTTTAGTAAAGCTCCAAACTTCTAAAGCTCTGCAAATATTTGAGACTGCTATTCGCCCACATTTTGGCTTTATCGACCGTAACATTGATTAAGACAAACCTCTGTTTTTTGAAATGGAACGATTCGAAGTAGAGCTGACTCTAAAAATGTAATATCAATCTGTCGTTTCAAGAGGCATTAAGAATGCTCGACGAAGTCTTTGCTGTATTCTGAACGTAATACAAATTGCTTGTTAACAAATATCCTACACTATTGGGAATGTACGTCCTATATACATATATTGAGAGTTTTATTCTCTGCAGAAAAGAAAAGAATAAACTGTTTTGTCTTTTGTCAAATTTGTATAATATTAAGTGTCCAAGATATTCGGTTTAAACGGGTGCCGTTTTGAAATTTGTTAACGTGATTAAATTGTATTTTTTATTTGTTAGAGATTGCAATAATACTTTTAATAAATATTGTTGTGATAACTAAATCCAATCACGAGATATAAAAATGTTTTTTTAAATAACACAAAACACAAACACCACAAAACTTAATCATCACAAATCACAAACATTCTAAATCACAAACATCACTAAATACGAACAGCATAAAACTCAAAAACACAAATCACAAAAATTACAAAATGAAAGGCAAAAGTAAAAGTATATGAAAACTGCGATTTGTGTTCAGTTTGTTGTGAAGAGTTTCAAAACGAATAGCCAGGTACAATTTTCCACTACATTCTGTATATTTATATATAGATAGGAATAATTGCCAATCAAGATACCGCAGACTTTGGCTCCAAATTGACTATATTAACTTTTATGTTTTGCTTTTCTTTCAGTGGTTTAAGACAAATTAAATGGTAATATATAATTGTGTATCCATTATTTTATTTATAATGGCTTCAAAGTTTACCTTTGTGATATTATCTCTTAAACAATGTTCTTACTGAAACATGGCAAAGAATATAATGCAATTCTGATTGGAAAAATAATGATTGTGTAAATTGTTGGCCATCTTTATACATAATAATTTAAGTACTTGCTTGTTAAAGTAATAATAACAAAATAGTTACAGAGTTTGTCAAAATACTACTAAATATTAGAAAAAAATTAACACAGATACTACACTAGATTATGCCATGTTTTAAATAAACAATTTGAAATGTATATTTTAGATGTCTTTATATCCTAAGAGGAATTCAAACAGATAGGGTACAGAGGTAGAATAAAAGTCTCCCAGCTGTAGTTGTAGTAAGGGAGCCTGATCTAAATTGTTAGTTATTTTAATGTATGTATGTAAATTAAAGTAAAACACTGAGATATCTGAATATTTGTAAAGCGTTAGAAGATTAAATTGGGGCGAGTGAAGCAATTGTTAAAAATGATTAAAAAGTTTAATATCAAACAATCGTGATAAATTTAAATGCTGCTCATAGGCCTATACTTATCTTTTTTATTTTTTATTTCATGTAGGCTATATCAAAATGTTGAACAATATTTAAAATTAAGCTGAATGGTGGTAATTACCAAATTATTGTAAAACTGTTTTCGAATAGCAGTAATATAATTTTGTATATAATGGTCGCATTATTATTTATGTTTGCTTCTACACTTATAATTACATAATAAATAATCTATTATTTACTTTTAATGACACTTGTTAATTAAACTGAATTATTATTTACTTCCGGTCTGTTGATTTGTTTGCTAAATGTTTAAAGTAACTTCGTATACAATCATAATACTATCTAAAAGCTTTTGAGTTTTAATATTACCATTTATAACAGTTTTTATTGAAGAAGTTCTATAGTAATAATCGTTTTACTTTCATCCACTAAACTAATATGGAGAAATACACAAAATACAATATGTTTTAAACCATAAAATCTATTAAGTTTTATTTGTCGAAAATAGTTCAGCAAACATTTTTTGACAAGTTTTTCCCAAATTTGACAATGAGGAATGTCAAATGTCAACTGTAAAATAAGAGGATAAGAAGCCTCAGTTTAGCCTCTCCCAAAAGCTAGAAAAATTTAAAGTAATTTGATGCAAAACAGCCTCAACAATACTATAAGATGGCTGGTTATGCAAGAAAAAGTAGTAGAAAGGCAAAACAACAATTCAGCTTAGAAAATAAATCTTAACCGACTCTTGACAAATGCAATACTATGCAGCATGTAGGTATGTTAACGAAGTAATGTGGGAACTGAAACCAGGGTAGTGCATCAAACGAAATGGAATTCTTGTGGGGAGAGACCCGCATTA
This sequence comes from Philaenus spumarius, assembly GCA_018207615.1. Classification (NCBI taxonomy): domain Eukaryota; kingdom Metazoa; phylum Arthropoda; class Insecta; order Hemiptera; family Aphrophoridae; genus Philaenus; species Philaenus spumarius. The sequence continues at coordinate 1,689 of JAGFPH010014646.1, read as the reverse complement.
CTTGTTGTGGTTTCCTTGGACAACTTTTAGTAAATATCCAAGACGTTTTCTCTTGACCTAAATTTTACTTTTAATTGTATTTTGTTCCATAAAATCAATTATGACATTAACTAAGAAGTAATAAAAAAGAGTTAAAAACAATAACAAAAGATTACAAACTTATTTTAAAATTTGGAAAACAAACCCAGAAACCAAATAAAACACATTTCATTTTGTGTTTAGATCATGGATTTCAACGCTAATGGAAAATAATGGTCGTGATAAACAAAAACTAAAAATACACTTAGGCATATTAATTATAAGGCATGATTCTTATCCAATGAATAAAAACCATAAGCAAATGCTTAACTTCTAGCATACCCACAGAGAATTGGAAATATGAACAATTTTCCTACACTAATTAAATATTGTCTTTGCTTCTAATGAATATGGTTTAGCACTTACTAACAACTTCTAAGGTTACATTTAGTAAGGTTACTTGTGCCCAGACTTAAATTCTGGATAGAACATTAAACTTAAACTTAAACAATAGTTGCATTTATGGAGAGAAAAGAGTTCTTATTTTAATGTATAGTTTATAAGAGGATAATTTTCAACTTTTAAGAAAGTCCCACAGGCTGTGCAGTTTTAAAAGATAAAATACACTGTGCCTTTCTTGACCGTTATGAAATTTATAATATTGAAAAATGACTAGACCCGGATATGTGAATTAAAACAAATTATATATTTTGTTAAGAGAGCACATATTATACCAGAGGGAGAAAATAACGCAATTTACTTACTTAAAGTTGAGCTTTTCAAAGGGTTCTTTGAAATTTCAATTTGACACTTAAAGGAAATAATTAGTTAAACAATACCACATTTCCAATGTATAAAATAGTTCAAGACTAAAACAAAGAAAAATTAAATGGAGAAATTCAAAAAGAACCAATTATACTGCCACATATATATGTTCATTTTCTTTTGATTTAAAATTAAGTATTATACTTCTTATAGATATATATTTATAAGTATATTTAAACTTAAATTTATATGGTTAACAAAACTACTACACAGCCTTTAGAAATAAAATGTTGCTAAGTTATCGACACGCCAGTATCTAAACATTTTTTATCCAACTCTATTAAAAAATTACTTACATTTTACTTGGATAGTTTTACGCTATATACTTAAGGTTCAATAACTCACTAACATTCAGCAAACAAGTGAGATAACATCGAAATAGTGTGATCAGGATAGCTTAGTGGTTAGAGATTTGGCATGGAAATGTACTAAATTTGAGTCTCAGTGATCTATGTTGTGTTACTTTTAATTTAGTTTAAAAATAAGTAAAAAAATTATGATAATTTTTTTTGTAAGTTAGGAATACAACAAATATTTTAACATGTTTCTTTTTATTCATCCAATGTCATTAGAATTTTACAGAGAAACAAAATGCAACTCCAGTTATTTTTCAAATGAACAACTCTCGTTCCAGTCAAACATGATGTTCGACACTAGATCATAGAGTTTACCTTTGCTGACTTGACAGCTAATATGAAGCGTCTTTCTTTTATATAAATAAGAATAATAAAATATCTTTATTTTTGAGGCGAAGTTTTTTGTTAAAATATTTCAGTAAATTATTATTTGTTCATAATTAAATTTTATTTTAAAAGATTATATTTTTTGTATTAATGTACTCTACCA
>JAGFPH010014645.1:1631-23050 GCA_018207615.1 Philaenus spumarius | reverse complement strand
ACGTTAACATTATTTATATAAACTAGGCGTTATTTGTGGATATAACTCCTCCATCCCTATATAGAACTTCGGGGATATGCCGAGATCTCTGCTGTGGCTGAGGTGTTGGCTGACTCGAAGTCGAATACATTTTCTTGGTATACTTGTATGTTGTGTATAACATAACAGTAATTACAATGCAATATAGTATTATTGTCCATACACTAAAGTTTGTAGTCAATTCTACCATTTTGTTCACCTTTGATATTTTATTCAAATTTATTTGGTTTAAGTCCAGTTTATGTAAATTGATGGAAATATCTGGCTGCTGATCTACCTGTAACACAAAGTCTGTAGCATCTAGTATTCTAGGATGCCCTGTATTAGTACTGGAAGAATGCAAGAGTATTTGATTATTATATTCAACAACATCGTTATTGTTATTAATGTTTAATAAAAAGATTCCATTTAAAGACACTTCATTAGTTTCTTTAGCACTTATAACTTTTAAAACTTCTTTCTCAGGAAAGATTATCAGATATTGTTCAATTTCGGGTATCCAGTTAATAATGTTTTCACTAATTTCCAAGTTCACATATTTACACTTATTAGGGGTTCCAAAGTTTATTATAGAATTTTCACAAATAAGTTCATGGTGAGTAATTTGGGAAAACGAGCATATTTGGGCATTGTGGATCTTGCTATTACACTTACCTTTTAAACCTAACATTACAATTTTATTAGACATGGTTTTATGAACTAAAACATATCTTACTCTAGGTATAATGGTTACATAATTTGATTCATATAATGTAGGTACAGAGGTTAGTTTATACAAAGTATAATCAATTGGTTCCACAATAGGCAAATTAATAAAATATACAATTTCCTTAGAATTAATATTACAATTAATCTCTAGTAAGTTTTCAATTTCCCAAATATTATTTAAACTAGGTTCTATAGGTAATTTACCTTTATAATAACTCTTAATTTTGTTTATTTCCTCAAACAGTTCCTGTGCAGATATTACACTTGGATGTAGCGTTCCTAATTTACAAAAAGTTAGAGAATTTTCTATATCTTGCATCAGATGTAACATTATATTGTATACAATATTTAATTGATTTAGTATATTTCTAAATTGCTCAATTTCAAATTGTTCATTTATTCTTTGGTATACAACTAACATTTTAACTTTTAATTCCTGAAAGTTTTCTTCAATTACATTTATTGTTTTATTAAATTCATCAATTATATTTACATTAATCGAATATTGATTATCCAGTTGATCTAACACATTACTTTGGTTATTCTTTAAATCAGTCAATATTTTTTCATATTTTTCGCCATCATAGGCACCTAGATTACCTGTGATAAATTTTACAATTGATCCTAAACCATTAAAAATGCCTCTTTTACTTCTGACATCTTTTAACATTATTATTTCTAATTTTTCTTCTATAACACTTTTTGTATGATTAATATACTTAAAGTAATTTAACATGTCTCTTATTTTATTCTTACTCTCTGATACTTCTCTATTATACATATTCAAACTACAAGCTTTACAGTTTTCATTAAAATGGATTAACACATGGTCATAGTAATTTCCTATATTATAAAGTTGGGATATAAATTTTTCAAGGTTAAAGTTGTGTACAAAGGTATGGTAGGATGTTTGGAGTTTTGCAATGCCAAGATCTATTGGGATCACTCCTACATTTTTGGATATGTCTTTGATTTCTACTGCGGTTGCTGTGTACAGCGTGATGGACCTGGAACACACGTAAAAGGTTTGGAATGAGAGGTTTTCTTCTTTTTCCTGGGCCTCTTAATATTTGACAAGTGTATTTTTCCTTTTGTATTAAAATTTCTTGTTTTTATTTCGGCTGTTTTCCTTTCCGGGTCGATGGATATAATTTCTTCTTTATTATATTTATTTTTGGTCTTACCCTGTTTTTGAACAGTTTTTACATAGACTTCCTGTGGAATTTCCGGAAGTGGTTCCTTGCTTACATTTCTTTTTTCTTGAATTCTTTCTTTAAGCTTAAGGCTTATCTCTCTTATGTTTTCGTATAACTTCTTCGTTTTTTCTTTATGAGAATTTACATAGTCATTCATAATTTTGTTTTCTGGATTTACATCAAAAATTGAATTTGAATTAACGTGTCCATATAGTATCTCAACAGGTGTTAGTTTTGTGACAGAATGAATGGTGTTATTATAGGCTATTACGGCGTATTTCATTTTCTTTGTAATTGTGTCATTCTTAAATTCTGGTTGATTGTTCAGTAATCTGATATGTTCAACTAATGTGGAGTGAACACGTTCGCAAATACCATTCGATTGGGGGTGCTGGGTACTTATAAAATGAATTTTGATTTTATGCAATTCCATAAGTTCCTTAATTACTTTATTATTAAATTCTGTACCGTTGTCAGAGATGATAACGTCCGGTACACCACGTTCTACGAAGTAGTCTATCAGCTTGTCACTTATCTCTGTAGCATGCTGACTAGCTATTCTATACAGCTGCACGTGTTTAGAGAACGTATCTACTACGGTTACAAACTTTGCTTTATCAAATGTCACCGTGTCTATTGCTATTATCTCTAAAGGTCTAGAAGCTGTGGGCGTAAGAGATAGTTCTGTTTTTATGGGAACTCTTTCATATTTTGTTTGTAAACATATTTCACAATTGTTAATAAACTCTTGAACACTGTTCCTAACATTTGGCCAATAATATTTCCTTTTGATCTGATTATAAGTTTCGGTAATACCCCTATGATTGGTTTTACTGACATGGTAGTTACTTACAATCTCTTCAGTTTCTTCAGGATTGGTTACATCTAATAATTTTTTATTACATTTGACTAAATTTAGTTGTGAACTCTTAAAGTTTTTCATTACACATGCTGTAAATCTCTCATAAAAATCGTTTTCAAAATATAGATTATATTTAACATTTGGTACGAGATATTCCTTTACAAAGTTTACTAAATCTTCTTCAAAATTGTTTTCTGATATTTCTACAATAAATCTAATTTTTGTTATTCCGAATAGTTTTTGAATTTTTGTTTTTTCTGGATTTCGTTTAACTAGGGAAAGTATAATTTGATTCTTGCCGAAGTTTACGGGTTCATCTGATATTGGAATTTCTATTTGAGTGTTTCCTTCATAATTAGAGTGAATGGTCTGGTCCGTGTCGTCTTCCTCGTCCAGGTTTACTACCATTGATTCTACGTCATCAAATTCCGGGAAATATGATCCGATTAGTTCATTACTTGGTCTTTCTAAATCTGGGTCAATTTTGTCAACATTAGTTATTTTCTTCTGAGTTATATTTAATTGAATTCGGGAAAGTGCGTCTGCATTTTGGTTAGCTTTTCCTTTCTTATATTTAATTTCATAGTCAAATTCTTCTAATTTCAAACGCCATCTTAATAACTTAGAGTTGGGTTCTTTCACTGAAAATAACCATTGTAAGGGTTTATGGTCAGTATAGATTTCGAACTTTCTTCCGAACAGATAGGGTCTAAAATATTTAGTTGCCCAAACAATTGCTAGTAATTCTTTTTCTATTGCTGAGTAATTAGTTTCGCTCTTATTTAAAGTTCTGCTAGCATAGGCTATTGGTAAATCTGCTCCTTTTACATTTTGACTCAAAATCGCTCCAATTGCAAAATTACTTGCATCCGTTGTTAAGGTAAATTCTTTCTCAAAATCTGGATATTGTAAAATGGGTTCATTGCACAACATGTTCTTACACCTTTCAAAACATTCAATATATTCCGGCTTATTTATATCAATTTTTACATCCTTCTTTAAACAGTTGGTAAATGGTTTTGTAACTTTTGCAAAGTCTTTAATGAATTTCCTATAATAACCTACCAGTCCTAAAAATCCTTTAATTTCCTTGGTGGTTTTTGGTATAGGATAGTTTTTTATAATTTTTATTTTTTCAGGGTTAGGTTTAACTCCTTCTGGTGTTACTATGTGTCCTAAGTAAGCTACCTCTTTTCTTAGAAATTCAGTCTTGTCTAATTGTATTTTAAAGTTTGACTGTCTCAGTCTTTCAAAAACTTCACGTAAACGGTTTAAATGTTCTTGCAAACCAGTTGAATATATTATTATATCGTCTAAATACGTCAAACAGGTTTCATTTTGGATTCCACGTAGGATATTGTTCATAACTCTCTGGAATGTAGGAGGACTATTTTTTAAACCGAATGGCATCCTCAAAAATTCGTAATGTCCATTTTCAGTTGAGAAAGCTGTCTTCTCCACGCTATCCTTGTCCATTTCCACTTGATGGAAACCAGATGCTAGATCTAAGGTCGTAAAGTATTGAGATCGGCCTAATTTATCCAAAATATCCGTTATATTTGGTAACGGGAATCTATCATCGATTGTTTTCGAATTAAGACCTCTAAAATCTATCACTAGCCTAAATTTCTGCTTCCCTGAGGCGTCAGCTTTTTTTGGTACAATCCAAATGGGGCTATTCCAAGGTGATTTAGAATGTCTAATTATTTTTTGTCTAAGCATGTCCTGAATTTGATTGTTTACTTCTTTTTTATAGATTTCTGGATATCTGTAACTTCTATTATAAATTGGGATTTCATCTGTTGTCCTTATTATGTGTTTTACTTGATTGGTGAAAGTCAAATTATTTTCTTCGACATGAAATATATCCGCGTATTCCTTAATTAATTTGATTATTTCGTCTTTTTCTTCAATATTCATGTGATCCGTCCTAATTTTATTCAGGTCTAATTTCTTGTTTTTGCAATTTATTGAGTTAAGATTTATTTCTTTAGATTTTAAGTTAATATGGTTTTCATTTCGGGTGTCCACAATTTCAAAATTATCTAATGGTTCAATTTCCAATGGTTTTGGTGTTATTTGTATTTTATTTAGAGAATTATTAATAATTGGGCAAAGTGCTTCATTATTTTGTATAGTCACAACACATTGTGGAATTTCTAGTCCTCTACAATAAGTATAAGGAATTACTCCTTGACCGTTAGACATATTTTTAATTTTTAATTTCACTATCTGTTTACTTCTTGCTTGAATTACATAACTTTGGAAGTTTTTATTTTTAATAATATTGGGTCTGGTTTCTGGTTGTTCAGGTTCTTCCGTGTTAAGATAGAGTATAGGTAACTTCCTAATTGTCTGGTCTTTACTTGGTAAGGTGATTGTGTTTTTAATAAAGTCAAAGCTTAGTTTTAACTCTTTCATGTTATCGATTCCTAAAAGTAAGTCGAACTGTTCATGAAAATTAAACAAATAGAATTTTGCGTCTTTCTTGCCTAATAACGGTAATTTACAACTATATTTTTCTCTTGACGTACCGTGTGCTGTAGTTATCTCAAAAGGTTCTGACTTTATTGCGTTTTTATACATCTGAAATGCTAGGTTTTTCTTTATAAAAGATTTGGTGCTTCCCGTGTCTATCAAGATTTTTAAATTCGTTTCCGGGTCATAAATGTAAGGCAATTAATTCATTGCTGTCATTGTGGATATTCATTATGTTGAATTTATTCCGAGGCTCGTTGCTCCTAAAAAATAATCATCGTTTGGTTCGTCTTCATTTAAATTTAACATTTCAAAATGTTCCTGACATATTTCGGGGTTTTCAGAATTATCGTTATAACTTTGCTCTGCTTGTCCTAAATCTTGTTCAAAGTCTTGTGAAAAGTCGCACATTTCTTCAGCGGGTTTTCCGGTTATTTGGTACATTTTTGTGTTCCTAAACGTATTGTCCGTCTGTCTTGTGGAAATACTCATAGGTGTAGGTTTGTATTGTTTCTGATTTTGATTGAAATTTGTATTAGTCTTTTGCTGTTGATTTGTGTTAAATGGTTGTCTTGGTTGAAATTGCTGGTACGGTTTGTTAAAATAAGGGTTTTGGGTATTTTGATATTGGTTATTTTGGTAAGGTAGTTGTTTAGGTTGGAAAGTTTTCTGTTGAACAGGTCTTTGCATTTGAACGGGTTTGTTTAGAGCGGGTCTGTTATTCTGATACAATTTAGAATTTTTAAATTGAAAATCGTTCGTTAACATATTTAAAGCTTCTTCTAAACTATGTGGGTCTTTTGTTCTCATTAAAGATCCTACTGGTTCATGTAATCCTCTTAAAAGTACTCTTAACGCTAATTTTTGTACATAGGCACATAACACATGAATGGAAGATGATGGTTCCTTATTAGTAAAATAAGCGATTTGTAAGTTTAAAAGCTTTTGAATTCTTTCATAAAACTTGAATGGGGATTCATTTACCTCTTGTTTTAATTCAGACATTTCAAGGTTTAGAGTAAAACAATCTCTCTTGTCTAAATAGGTGGTCAACAATGTCTTTCTTACGTCTACCCATGAATACGAGTTAGAGCTTACAACAACTTCTAAAGCCTGTCCCTTAATTTTACTTAATATAGATGAAAAAAGATATTAATTTTGAAAATCTTCCGGATTTTCAGATACATAAAATTTAGTTACAATTTTATCACACATTGACACAAATCTAGCGAGCATAGTTGGCTCTCCACTATACTCGGGAATCATTTCAAGGTATTCTTTCTTTAAAGTCGGGGTTGCCATGTTTATAAGTTGTACTTAACTAAATTAAAATAATAATAATAAGTTTATCTTATAAAACAATTAATATAATAAAATATATCGAAATGATATTTTTGTTTAAAATCTTTCAATTGATTTAAAAAAATATACTGTTGCATAAAAAATGCTTTGCCTATATTTTTAATAGGTGTTTCTTTTCTACTCACAAGATCCACAAATATATGCTTATATTAGGGTCCGGGTAGTTGATTTTTGGGGTAACGTCGTTGCGTTGTTTCCTCTTGTCTGTTGCGGGGTTGGTTGGCGAGATGCCCTCTGGTTGGCGAGATGCCCTCTGGTTGCGAGTCCTGTTGTCTGGTATCCTTGCAAACTACAGTTGTCGATGTGGTATCTTTGCTAAGATTCACTTCACTCACTTCACAGTCACTTTCGAATAATATCTTTTCGATACACGCCCGATGCGTTGGATTCGAATGCGTCTACGAAGGTGTTCGTTTCGTTAACGGTTGAAACCGAAAAAATTAAACTTTCTTTTAATTTCCGAAACTTGTCCTACCGACTGCGCCAGTTACGTCTCGTGTTAAGGCGTTTGGATTTTTAAAAAACAAATATTATACTTGTACCTATTTAATAAAAATCCTTTTTATTTATTACAAACAATTTATTGTACTTGTAAACTATCTATAACAAATAATACGTAAACTACTAATGTACTTGTAGATGTTCACGGAGCGAGCTTCTGACTACGACTAAGGAATAATGGCTCTAAGCCTCTACATCTAAAGAATGCTTACTCAGCTAACATACAGTAAACGTTAACATTATTTATATAAACTAGGCGTTATTTGTGGATATAACTTATATATATATATATTGCGACGACAGACGCGTGCTAACGTTGCGAGAGCAAATTTTGCGACGATAGAGCGCGCAAACTTTGCACAATTTGTCTGTCTGTAGGATTTCCCTACTTTGTCACAAAATAAAGAGATTATACCACCTACTGGAAGTATAAGGCAAATTAATTTTGATAGCCTAAGTGATATAACTCTGGTTGGGATAACTATGCCTATAGTCACCTTAATGAAAAATATTTTATTAAATTTCTTCCAGTTATTGAAGTTACTATTAATTTTAAATATGCTCAGCTCAGTAATTAAATTTAATTTTATTCGACGATCTCTGGGGAGTGAGAACAGTGGAACAGACCTTAGAATAATTAAATTATTTGTGCTATGTGAACCTTCGATATTGATCATACACTGAAAACAACTTATCATATAGGATACTTAGATAATAGGAATTTCTTGAACAAGGTAAATTATTTATATTATTTTAAATGAAAAGAGAATTTATTCAACAAAAAAAACTCAAAATTCTTTGTGGTTCTTTCCACTACAAAAATAAAAAAATTTAAACTAAATTTACTATTTACATCACTTTATTACCTCTTTTAGGTAGAACCATCTATTATTTATTCATACTTAATTATTCCTTCTGTTAATATTTATTATTTAATTATGAAAATGATTTTAAATATTTAATTTACAAGATTGATAATTTTATATTTTGAAAAACCTAATTTAACTATCTCAACCCAGTATCAATAATTATTTAAATTTAACTCAGGCAATATTTTAGTAGGGGACATCGTAACTTTTTTGACAGACCTTTTATTACTGCGACCCTTGACTCTGAACTGCTTTCCCAGGAATGTTGATGGAAATACAGCCTCCCTGAAGTCCGGTTATCATTGGTGTAGTTGAACGTCTCCCGTGGTTTCAGATTCTGCCTGGTTGAGTTTCTCCTGGTTTGAATTTCCCTGAAGTCTTCTAGCGCCTTCCCTGATTTGGTTTTCGCTTTTTTATTCCAGTAATTCCTCAAAGTCCATTGGGTGTTCCAGTTATCGCCATTACATCCGTAATGTGATTGTCGTAGACTACGTCATTTACAATGGTTTAGACGCACCTGCTATATTAACCAATTATAGCCTAATAATTCACTTAAATTGTTCGACTGTTTTTTCACTGTCTGTAATGATAACCGATATAACACTATCTCCGTTCATTTATTTAAATTGTATATAAGTTCGATGGATTTTTATAGGTACTGTTCGTTGAAATATTATATTTCATAATATTATTATTAATTAAAATGTTCACTGCTCGATTAACACATTTCGTACAGCTGACTTGATAAAACACTGCTTCTACTTGAAAAATACATTACTTTAATATCGCAGATTTTTTCTAACACATATCTATTCAAGAGAAAATTATACACTGATCCAGCACATCCCTACTCAAAGAAAAATTCTACTGTGAAGTACTCTCGAGACGTCTCTCCGAAAAAAGTCTATGAACAAAGTCTCTCCGCAAAAGTATCTACGAAAAGTCTCCTCGCAAAGTATCCTGCCTCTGACACTGTACTCTCCTTATATCGACTGTTTTGCCGCCTCCGGGGTACCAACTATTTCCCTGCTTTTCTATACCTTATTCGCCATCTCGCCATGCAACTTGTATTTTTTTCTAACGTTCTTGGGTTGGTACTACCCCCACTAACTTCCTAGTTTGACATCTCATCTTGCTATCAGCTACTACCTCTACTGGCATATTGTCCCATTGTTTTCTTTATATTCCCTGTAGTTTCTCTGGAACTTGTTTTATAGAATTGCGGTTTTCGTAATCTTATTCCTGGTAGATTTTTCTTTCTTCTCAAACTTGAGTGATGGTCGTACGACGTTTAGTTTGCTTACGGTGCTACTTCACGTTTTCCGCAGTTTTTCCTCGCGGAAACTCTTCTGTTTTTGAGAGAAAATCTTTTTTTCTTTTTTCTTATCTGTTGGTTATGGTTTTATAGTTTACTAGCCAAAATTTCAATTCTGTCCGATGATTTTTCTTCTACTTTTGGGACTTGTAAATTTGCCTATTTTAACATTTACTTTTGGATTTGAAATTTTACTTGAAAAATTGATACTTTAGATTGAGATTTACAATTTTATTTCATTATTACTTTCTTAACACTAGGTCATTAATTGTATCACCTTTTCCCTTTTATTTTTAGCAAAATATAGGTGTGAACCTTTTCACCTACTATTTTAATTAATTAACAATTTACAAAATTTTATCTTATAAAACTTTTACTCCTTTAATATTTGTTTACTTTTCACTTTTACTTTTTCATTTTTTCAGGTGCTTTTTCACCTTCAAACTTTAACAATTATCTCTAACTTCTAAAATACCGAAAATTTCTTAATTTGTTATTTAACATTTTTTATTCAACTTCTCTTACTCTTTTCAAAAATATCTTTTTCATTTACTTTTGATCAAATTTGAGAATTTTCTATAACTTTAACCCTTTCTAACTTTACCATTTTTTAATTTACAAAATTGTGATTTCCATGACCAATGTCTACACCTCCCGTGTTTTACATTTAACCATAAAATTCATCAATTTTATAATTTTATTTAACACCTTATTCCTGTATAAAATAACTAATTTTTCTAAGTCTTTTAAACAACTTGAAACAAGCTCCAGGATAAAAGTCCATATCTATTGACTCAGTACATTCGGCCTGGACTTGTCTTCTTTTAATCTATTTAAGTATAGGGTGCACCTCAACTTCTGCTATGAAATCTTGATTTTTGCATTTTATTGCAAAACTCAATTTTTCACACATTGCATAAGGCCCATCCGTTGCAATATATATACCTTTTTTTCCGTCTTGCAACTTATTTTCTGTAGTGTAAAACTACGCGCGTTTCAGGAACACGTTCCCATCTTCAGGTTTTTTACAATTTAAATAAATTTTACTCACATGTGAGCACGTCATAATTTAACAAACACACACATACACACATACCAAACACGAATTATTGCACATATAAAATTAAAAACAAAAAACACAGTTTAAACATTTTAAAAAGAGTCGACCAGTGACCGGTGCAACGGTAGCATGACCTAAAACCAACTGTTTAACCAGAAGTTAAGGACTCTTGTTGATTTCATATTCAATGACTCAGTACTAAAATTAAATTCATGAATGTGTAACATTCCACCAATAAAATCGTGTTGCAAAATAATTCATCTCTTTATCATTAAAGTACAGGTGCATAGTGGGTTCAACTTACTTCTTAACCACCCTGTAGTGTTGCTTTCCCAAATAAGAACTGGTATTATATTTTCAATGTATACATGATTTGCAAAAGTGTTCTGAAGAAAATTTATAAAACTACCGCTCAACAAAACACATAATTTAATTTGTTTTTAAACCACATCGTAAACGCATTAGTGGAAATCGATATTTAATATCAAACTATAATATCTAACAGCTGGTGTATCGATTACACAGCTGTTGCGTACTGCACCGACTTAAGAAGCTTGTTAAATTTCTTAAACTTATCTACAGTTGAAACCTCCAGATAAAAACAACGTACTCTTGTGTCTTGCTGTTGGGCGATAACAATTAAAAATTTATCTCATCTTGGATTTTAAAAGTATCGTTTTAGATAAAGGCATTTTCACTTTAAAAAATTATACATTTTATTTATTTAAGACTAGAAAAATGACATAAAGAAAATAAAAATCGGACCGCCCAAAGAAAATGGTGGCCCTAAACGTGTTGAAATTAATCGACATAAAGTTGCTAATATCTCGAAAAGGAAGAGTTTTAGAAAAAATTTCCACCGACAAAAATTTTTATTTGAAAGTGCTTGACCTAAAAAAAATGCTTTCAAATCGATTTCGGAAATTTTATTTTTTACAAAATGTTCTAAAATGTAAGAGTCAACTTAAAATTTGCGAAATCGATTTTTAAGCAATATTTTAGGTCAAGCTCTTTGAAATAAATATATTTTGTCTGTTGAAATTTGTTCTAAGAACTCTTCCTTTTCGAGATATTAGCAACTTTATGTCGATTTATTTCAACATGTTTAGGGCCGCCATTTTGTTTTATGTGGCCCGATTTTTATTTTCTTTGTGTCATTTTCCTAGTCTTAAATAGACCTTTAAAATGAGGTATCACGTGACCATACTTCCCATTTAAAAAATTTGAGTTGCCCCCAAAATCCCCCATTTTTAGGGAACACTCAAAATTTTCGATTGATTCAAAAGATACTTTGGGCTAAGTTAATATCGTTCCCCAAAGGATATTTGTTTGTTTTAACAAACACAAACGTTAAAGGGGGGGAGTGGGACTTTTAAGACACCTGGTATACATACATATACTGTATATGATTTTTAATGACACCACAAAACTTGTTCCGGGGACCATGATCGGTGCTAATTTGCTACTTCCGACCTTGGGTCTTACCATTAGGGCCACTGCAATGGCTCATTTTTCCTATGGAAATTCGCTAATAAATTAAAAAACCATTTGGAAAACAAATTATAAAGTAAAAGTAAACTGCTAATTATTTTTAGGCTTTCCAATCTTTGTCAGTCTAACATAAAAGAAGATGCTATATTTTAAGGGTGTAAATGCATGGAATTCACTGAGCTCAGTAAACTTTGAAAATTAATTACATTACAAGTGAAAAAACATAGACCAAGGCCTGGAGTTGAACCCGGGACCTTTACGTTTACGTCGTAATGCTTACTTGTAATATATTTAAATATCCCTTGCTAAGGAGTGTATAAGCGGGAAAAAAAAATAAAAATAATATACCTTGAAAATGCTGCACTATGATAATGCATTGGTAAGCCGCTCGAGCGTGACTAGAAAACCGCTTGAATACACTTACGTTTTTACTAATGACGTTCATACTTTTGTTATCCTCCATTTGCGACTGACAATCATGTTTCTCTTCTTGTTTTTAAGCAATTAACTTTAACTAGCTGACCCGTGCGAATATTTCGCAAGTTCGGAGTAGGCCTACATTTACCTGATTTAAGACGTCGATTTAATTCAGTTAATTAAGTTTATTTATTTACATTGGTTTATAAATAACAGTTTCCCTATACAATCTTACAGTGTAAACAATCTAACAGCTGTCATGCTAGTTAAACAGATGGTTAATAGATGGCGCCTTTCATTACGAACATACAAAGTACAATAAAACAGTTTTTTAATCAATTTTTGTTATTAAAACATGAATTTTAATATCTTTGATTATTTTTTGTTAATAGCGAGGAACATAAGCTTTAAAATGATGTTTGAATAATTCATTTTGATGAAGAATTAAGGGAGCTATCGCTTAGCGACAAAAAACACCTTTGAGAAATAATAGCAATGTAGTGGCGTAACGGCAGCCCTCTAGCTGGGTATTGCTATCATCAGTGTTGCCAACGCCAGAAAAATATCCCTACAACTTACTTGATTTTACATCACTGTTACTTTCGGATTCTTCATTTCTTTTGTTTGTATTTTTTCGTATAATTGTATTTTGTATATTTTTTCGGTGTAGCGGTTAAGGAAAGCTTTAAAATGATGCCTCATTCATGTAATTTGATGTTGTATTAAGGAAGTTATGGCGTACCGACAAAATAATGGCCTTGAGAAATAATATATATATTTGATAAAAATGTATGATTTAGAATTTTTGTCCCCTATGAATTATAATGTACACCTAAGTTGGAGCTGAAACACATATTGGACAGTAGACAAGCTGTTCAGTCGGTACATATCAGACAAAGAAGAACGCTAAAATTAATATAATATCTGTAAGTAGATAAGACAACCTACTCGGCTGCATCCCTTCCAACTCAAACATCGATTTATAAATAAATGGCTTTTAAAATTATAAACAGACGTAGCTCGCCCGGAAGGTTTTGATACATCTAATGAGAGTTAATGATGGAAAACGATTTTATTAGTTGGTTAGTCATTATCATAAAGAAATTTGAAGAACGCTTTAAATGTGTATGATCAACTTTTACGAAAATTTCATTGTAATTTTGAATTGTATAAATTGCGAGGGTTTTTACAAACAATTACTCTAAAAGGTACATTACTTTAAAAGTATAAAAAACAGCGTTGATATAGGCTCTTAGTATAGCTTTCTGAGTTAAACCATAGATCATGAATAATAAAATAGATCATGCATGCATATGGTGGCTGTGTGCCGAAAAAAAGGTTGTCGGGAAAATAGTGCATGGTCGCGCCGCGAGGTAGCGCTAGGGAGAAATCATTGGTAGCATTGGTGCTTCACACCGCTTCCATCGTTTCTCCAATAGATAGCGCCACTATCGTCGAATTTCCAGTGGATTGAAATATTGCATTGGATCGGAGTTCTATTGGGTTATCCAAATACAATGGTTAAACTAAGTGGATCTAGAATCGAACTGAAAACCCCGTCCCAAGCTATTATTCCCTCAAGGGCAATAAGTAGTAAACTAATTTGAAAACATAAATTAATTTATATTTTTTTTATTTAAAAACTTAACCTGTTCAGTTCATTTCATTCTCCTGGTATTTATTGCACTCGACACTTTCTATGTTTCCACATAAAAATGTATTATAAGGTAATCACGACATGTGTGCAATTTTAAGATATTTTCACGAAATCAGTTTTTACACTTACAGTAACATAGTTTTAGAGATATTAAGTGATGAAAGTTTTCGAACAAACAAACCACTTCTTACCGTCCGATAACCTTTTGAGAACTTTAACTTCTACATCCTTCAAACACAAAATGTTTTAGTGGTGCAAATTTTCTCAAAAGTTTGATATTGTTTGAAAGTGTGTAGTATTACCTATGTTAGGTAAAATGTTGGTTGTTGCGAATAAAACAGTTTACAGACCGAAAACTAATATTTAGTACCTTCATACCGGACCAGGAAACTTTTAAAACTACCTAACCCTCTACCTATGTTTGTATGTAAATCCACCTAACCACCGAAATAAAGTTTTTTTTAACTCGATTTTGATAAAATTTATATTTTTAGATGCCAAATAGTGGAGATGAAACTAAAGCATGATACTAATTGGAATGCATGCTTATAGTTACTAGCGTGGCACAGTGGCAGTCACGATGAACTTGTCTTGAATAAAAATAAATTTTCTCTAAAAATAAGCTTCCAATTTGTATGAAATTTTAAATATACATAAAAAATATATGTATAAATATAATATAAAAATATATATATCTACGATAATGTTTAACTAAATAGGCTATCTACTTTATGAAAGAATAATTATCAATGAATATGTTTTTATTAAAAACTGTTTTTTTATAAAACAATAATCATCTGATTCGTTCGAAATTTATAACACATATAAATAATATATATATAGATATAACATAAAAAAATTAAAACTCTACGACAATATTTAAGCACATAGGCCATCAACTTTTTAATTCTAAGCCTCTTTTCTAGGCGCAGTATGGTTAAACTCTACAATCGTACTCCTAAATAAAAACGTTAATATCTCACCAACTATTTGTTTCATTTTTGGGAGCGGGGGGTATTTATTTTTACTATGTTGATTAATTATTATGTCAATTAAGTTATTTATTTATATTTTGTACTGAACTTGCGCAGTCCATCATATCTTTTGATAAGATTTTTACCGAAGACATGTTGATAGATAGGCTAATTATACGCACTCTATAGGTTATACTTAGTAAAGTTGCTGACCTATTTCTTTAAATATTGTAGTAGAGCTATCATTTTTGTATATTTTATTTATACATATTTGTTTAAGAGAAAATATATTTGTATTGTCACATGTTCAGTAGGCTATAATTTTCAATTACCAATATATTTATAATCTCAGTCTCTGCTATACTTAGGCCTATTATCAGATTCTGACCTTAGATCTAATAAACATGGTTTTATCCGTGAACCATTAATTTTGAACATTCTAACAAATAAAATGGGGAGAGTTGGGAGCAACTGCGTTGTAATATGTGTTCCCCAACACGACGCGTGTGGCGCGATCGTGTCTTGCAGGTCGCGTCATGTCATATCAAACGCGTCTCAATATGCGCCTAGCCTTAAGGTAGGAAAGTATTACTTTGTCGCCCCGAAAGATTGTTCTTGAGGGCGACTAATATAATTTCTTTCCTCAAGACACACATCATTTTTCCTCCCGCTACAGTTTTAGTAAATTATTTACAATTTACTGTGGAAAAACTTTATTCGTTCATAACCATTCACATTTACAAAAACAATATTTGAGGTTATGTCAAGAATACACGGAAGTTCATTTCTGCATTGTTGTTTCAGCAGGTGTTTTACTAACAAAATATTTAGCGTTCGGAAAAGTGCCCATATAAAAAACATTGAATATACTTTACAGCCCGCCTATAGGCGTGCGACAAAGTAAACTCAATGATTTTTATATGGTTAATTTTCCGTCCGTTTGATAAGGGTTTTTTTCTAGCTTATTAATGAGGCAGAAAATACCGCTTACAATGGTATCTGGAGGAAAACGTATTTTATAGAAGCTTTTTTTTGAAAACGTACCATATCCATTATTTAAAAGACGAAGATTTACAAATTTCGATCTCGGTACAGTTATAACCGATTAGAGTTATTGAAGTCCTCGGGACAAAACTATAGAAGAACTACGTGGAAGGTACAGATTCAGTTGTAGTGGTTGCAGTGGTCTTGGTTGAATTCAATAGACGTGGCATAGTATTGGGTACTGATGATGGTCGACTAAAGATAATTTTTGAAACACACCGGGCTTACATTGCCCTGCAATATCCTTCAATTTATTGCCACGGGTACAATTTTTGAAGGATTTTGAAGGATGCGTAGACATGTTTGCGGTGATGAAATCACGTTCACTGGTGGTCAAACATAATATTATACTTCAAAATAATAAATTTATTCCAACATCAATCTTGCAAGAATTTTTTTTTCGATTGGAAAATATTCCAACCACTGCTACCAGTCATACAAATAAAACCACTGCGTGCTAAAACCACTGTCAATACACACAATCAAAACATAATAATAATACACAATTAATTATTAGGAATTATCGTCTCATTCAAAATAGAGTTAAGTCTTTAGTTTTGACAAAAAAAATGTAATATGGGTTTAAATTTCCTAAAATTCATAAGAAATTGTAGAAACTTTCAAAATTTTTAAAATTGTTAATTATTTAAAATTGTTAAGCGTCTTAAAAAGTGTTAATTTTTCAAAAAAATAATATGATTTCCTTTCTTTATATTAGATTTAAAAATGCATAATCAAAGGTTACACATTTTTCATTTAAAAAAGTTATAGAAAAGTTAAGGAAAAATCCTCAAATAATAATAAATATAATTGTAACTGTCACTGTACTTACTGACTTTCTGTATTAACGAATCCAACAAAGAAAATTCAACACCATACACAGAATCAGAAAGCTAGAATCAGAGAAAGTATTGGTAAGTCAACTTTTCCCTCACTCCACTACTGACAGGGCACGGATATTTTATAAGCTTCCCTTTCAAGATTGGGAAAGTTACATCGCCAAACTACAAAATGTGTAGAGAGCAAAGCACACCATCTCTCAGAATGTAGCGGATGGAACATGGAACGGCAGTGACGGTTTTCAGTCACCATGGTTGTGACAGCGATCAACATAAGCGAAGTAATGCTGGCGAATGAATCCAACTGGGAAGCGATCTTCCAGTTGTGAGAGCTGTGCTAACATGTGAGAAAGACGGAATAGTACAAAAATAAAACTTGAAGAAATAGCATTGGACAAGAAGATCCCTGGACTGAAGTAATGTTCAAGCGTTACCAGAACAGGAACTCTGGAGTAGGAGCAGGTTTTGTTCAGTATGAGTCTAAATTGTGCCTCAGAAATGCGTATCTGGGTAAGACAACGTCCATGAAGGGTTTCCGCCTTCTCTTTGAAAAAAAGTCATAATAAGACTTGTAAAACAATAGGAATAAAAATTGTATGAAATAGAGACAAATACATACAAACAAAACACACACAAAAATAACACTAACATTTTGAAACAGGAGTGCCACGTATGTATGAGAAGAAGACCAACCTCATATCCGTCATCAACCCAACAAAAGTATAAACAAAGAGATCGCCCCTAAGGTGTATGTTTTAATTCTACGATTAGAATGAATTCCCGATATAAGATCCGCAATTAGCCCACACACTGTATAGTCGTATTACACAACACAAAGCTACATTTTGAAACGCAACTCCGTGCAATTCACATTTCAAACATTCCTTTCAACCCCTTCTGGGCTGCCAACACGGGGTAGTTTTTGCTTTACGGTTCAGTGCTCTAATGATTGAGCGTTTGCAGTTCTCTAATTTCAAAATAACACGTGCTTTATAAATCCCGTTTGTTGATCAAAAACATTTACTGTAAGTCTTGTCAGAAGGGATGTGATCAAAGCGAGGAAACCCACCCCCGTTGTTGAGGAGGGGGAGGGTTTTGTTACTTAGCGTTGAGCGTTGTCGGAAAGAGTGAAATTTGAAACTGTAGTTGAAATTCGTTAATAGGGACGCAAAAATAATTACCAGGCTTAATTTGTATCGAATGGATGTTCAGGGGTTTATTATACACTCTTCCCCTCCATTAACCTTTGTATTAACTAAATACGAGATCCAAAATCTTTTGAAAGGGTCAACTGTTTCACTTCAAGTTCATTTTACAATAGTTTCGACATTTTGCCTGTCTCCACAAAATGGGGATAATTTAGGAGTACTAAAATTGTTTAGTGGGAACGCACATTAAGTGGATCTTGTAGTCACAGAATGAAAAAACAAAACAATGTTTAAGTAGTTTTTGAAGTGATCAATTCTATTGGCCCGTTGTGCTCTTTCGCTTGACTATGTTTCTGAAATCTCGTGTCGAGATGTTTTTGCTTAGACACAAGTCAGAGTGTGGAGAGGGAATAGGCGATACGTAGCATATATAGACAAGTAAGCGCGTGTGTGTTAAAATTTAGCTAGTAACGTTTCAAACGTAATCCTGAAGGCAATTTGCCCGGAAACCGTGCTCTTTTTTACCGCGACCGGTATACAAAATTACAGTTTATGTAAACTTAGCGCTATTACAGACTAGGAACGTTTTAAATGGTTACTTAAGGTGCCTTGTAATAGTATCGCTTCTCGGCCTCTTGCTAAGATCAAAGTGTTGTATCTGTTCTTATCAGCTTAATGTGTGAGTATAGTGTGAATCGTCGAGTGTTCTAACGGTATTCTGCTTTAAATATTTGATATTGTGTTGGTGCGGTCATCGGGGGATGCTGTTGTGTGCTGCCACCTGCGATTACTCAGAATTACTAGCCCAAAGGCTGTTTACTCATCGTAACTTCGAGTATATTGTACATCAGTGAGGGTTTTAATTTTTTTTTATTTTGCCGTTTGAATACTTTTAGTATAATTGAACAGTTAATTTGAATAAGTCCAAAATATAACTTAAAATCATTGCTTTATTTTGTAATAGTACTAAAATTTCTGTTATAAATATTTCGACACCTCTTCTCACGTGATTTACTACATACATAGAAAGTGACTCATGATATAGAAGTAGTCATGGCCATACTTGAGGCCCAACATGGGCTCTTATGGGACTACGATTTAGCCAATCAGAGAGCCGCATTTGGTCACGTGACCCTGGGTGTGGGGGTGGTGGTGGGTGTGGGGGTGGGTTTTTTACCTCTCCGCCATTTTGTTTCAGCCACCGCCATTTTTTGTAATAATTATAAAATTGAATGTCCGTCTTTGACGGGAGCGTCGTTGTTTTGTGTCGTCATCTTTGTTGGATATGGAAAGCGTCGTTGTTGTGCGTCGTCATCTTTGTGGAAGCGTCGTTGTTGTGCGTCGTCACCTTTGTCGGACATCTCCTATATGTACAGGGTGCTCCAAAAACGCCGTGGTGATCGGAAAGATGTGTATCCTCGATGTTAAACGACGTCGCTACTTTTATAATCTGTCGTCACCTAGTTCGCCATCTTTGTGATATATCACAACCTATACAGGGTGTTCCAAAACGATCGGGTGATCGGAAAAATTTGTATGTGCATTGTTAAGCGACGGCGTTAAATTTACAATCCGTCGCCAGCTAGTTCGCCATCTTGTCTGTGATTATACAGGGTGTTCCAAAATGCCTTTGTGATCGGAAAAATTTTTATGTGCATTGTTAAACGGCGGCGTTAAATTTACAATCAGTCGCCACCTAGTTCGTCATCTTGTCGCAGTCTATACAGGGCCAAATTGTACGTGCATTGTAAAACGATGTTGCTAAATTTAAAACCCGTCGTCAGTTAGTTCGTCATCTTGTTGCGGCCTATACAGGGTGTTCCAAAACGACAGGGTGATCGGAAAAATTTGTATGTGCATTGTTAAATGACGTTGCTAAATTTAAAATCCGTCGCCACCTAGTTCGCTATCTTTGTCGCAACCTATATAGGGTCTTCCAAAACGCCTTTGTGATCGGAAAGATGTGTATGTACATTGTTAAACGACTGCGTTAAATTTACAATCAGTCGCCACCTATTTTGTCATCTTGTCACAGCCTATACAGGGTGTTTCAAAACGTCTGGGTGATCGGAATGTGTTGTTACCGCCATACCCCTCACTCTGATCCCAACCCGAAGTCACGTGACCACTATTTATTCATATTATTAGTTTTTATTTTTAAGTTAGTCCAGAACGGTGATTCGAACCTAGAGAGTTCGGCGAGAGAACTGCCTTTGACGTTTGGCCCACGACGAGATTTCTAGTTTACTTGTATTAAGGTTGAGTATATAAACATAGCAGATTCCAGTGTTGTAATATTTGGGCACATTTAAAATTTGGGAGTAATAATGTGTATAAAAATGTGTATATAACAGTGCGTTATAGATAAATCATGTATAAAACATTTTGGGCTAAGGGTAATACTTTGTATATAACGATGCGTTATGAGCAGACAGTTGCACGATCATGGGTGATCGGAAAAATAAGTATATGCGTTAAAAATTGGGCATAGAGTAATAATTTGAATAAAAATGTACGCATTGAAAAATTCCTTACCCTATTCTGTTTGTAAATGTTTCATATGCATTGTAACCCACCGTCATCTTGATCGCCTGCGAGTCAGGGTGATAGGGTAAAATACGTATACGCATGGTATCCTTACAGCCAACCATTTTTGCAGCCTCCTACAGAATGTTCCAAAGCGTCTGTGTGAAGTGTATATGCGTTGTTAAACGACGGTGTTAAATTTATAAACCGTTGCCACTTAGTTTGCCATCTTGTCGCAGCCTATACAGGGTGTCCCAAAACGACAGGGTGATCGGAAAAATTTGTATGTGCATTGTTAAACGACGTTGCTAAATTTAAAATCCGTTGATCGCAGCCATCTTGTCGCAGTCTATACAGGGTGTTCCAAAACGAACTTTCGTAATATAACTTAACAAAACTTAAGCCTAAAATTGTTATAGTGTATAGTAAAAACATATAACACACGGTATGGACGAACAAGGATTGATTTGGCTCGCTATAAAGTATTATGTACAAGTAACTTATAGAGAAAGGTATTATGACGATCTACCAGTAGAAACACCCAAACATAACTGAGGGTAACCGACCTGTAAACATAACATTATTTTAGCACGAAGCTATGTTGTTAATAATTAACCATGCCTAATCAGCAAACAATAACCAAGATACCTTTATTGTTAACCCTACCAAAGCCGCAAACCTTAACGTGGAAACCTATGCTTCTACTAACATGGACAGGCCTTGTTTTTATAGGAGTCTATATCGTAAACTAACCTAAGACGTAATGTTATGCAACGTAGTAAGTGTCTACGAAAAATAATTGATCTATATTATTCTAAGCTAAAAACCACAATAGCAATTGTTTTTATAGGAGTCTATGCCGCTACTAATCTAAGACGTATTGTTATACAACGTAGTAAGCTTCTACGAAAAATAATCGACCTATATTTTTCT
>JAGFPH010014644.1:7574-23051 GCA_018207615.1 Philaenus spumarius | reverse complement strand
TTCTTTCATAACTCCTACAAATATTATTTCCCGGGAAAATTTTTGTTCTTTCTACAATCAGTTAGATGTGTTCTTTCATGTTATATCAAATTCCCTTAGAAATCGTTTGACAAGGTAAACTACATTTTTACCAGAAAATGAAGCATTTTAAAAACCCAGCTTCCCCTATACTTACACTGTATATATAAACTCTAGTATCAACTAAGGAAATATGGTAAGATGTTACTTACAGGTCATGTTTATCACCAAAATCATCTTGATCCGTTCGCAGCATATATCTCGAGTCCCAATCATCAAACTCTGAAGTCCAAGTTTGTTCATGCTCCAACACTCTCTGAAACAATATAAAATCAATCATTACAAAAAAAAATCTTAAAAATAGAAATACTGAAGTGAATTTTACTTCAAATCTCACAACAAACTATGCATTTTACAGGTCAGCAAAAACAGAGTCAAGCACACTAAAAAGTGATGAGTAAGTGATTAGGTAACATATTGGGCTACTTAATCATTATAAGCCTAGATTATACAAATTAAGCAAGGTAAGCAAATTCTGCAGCATAAAATTAAGATTAGTTCAACAAGTAAAATTAAAGCCAATTAACTTTTGGGCAAAATTAAAAAAAAATTCTGAATCAAATTTACAGTCTCGGTGAAAGTTTACATTACGACTCCTCACCATATTGTGGCAGAAGTGTCAAATGCTTGTATATGCAAGGAAATGCTCTAATACGTAAATACTTTTAAAATGTTTATTAATTGCCCTTTATATATCAAACTACGGATATTCAATGTATCGATGATCACGATTCAATATGTATTGAATCAGTCCGATACGTGTATAAGAAGGGCCCAAATGTATTTGTTTGCAACAATTTATTTTGAATTGATGAAAAAAGTTATAACTTAGCCTACAGTTTCTAGTCACAAAAGTTGGTAAGGCAATAAAAAAACAGCCAGAAGTTCTAACGACACAAATTTACTATACAACTCTCTATGTCAACAGAAATGCAAGAATAAAAATAGCCTGAAGTTCTAACTTATAGTCTTTAGTCACAGCATTTTATGTAAATAGATTAGCATCCATGCTGCAATATGTCGTGGAGGCGTATTGTAAGTAAAATTAGGGGTGTAAAATTTACAATGACCAATAGGTAAAACTAGGGCGTAAGTTTACTATTCAACCCTAGGCTGATATTTTGCAGACAACGATGTTGTTTTACAATCTAGGCTACTGTTAAATGTTGAATACAGGTAAACATACTGTGACTAAATACTAAGGTTAGAATCTTTAGGCATTTTTTTTTTAAATTATTAATCTTGCATTTCTGTTGCCATAGGTTAGCTTAGGGTCGAATAGTAAACCTGCGCCAAAACTAGTCCTAGGCCATGACCAGAAATTGTTTAAAATAATTTAACTAAAACTGTAATATTTCAAAAACTAAAAATAACTGTATATTTACTTACATTATCTTTTTGTGCTGGCTTACCCTTAACCGTAAATACTGTCATTTTGAACTAACCTACCACACCTTCAGAATGCTTAGACCTACTAAGTTTCAAAAATAATATAAACTAAGTATGAAAGTTTTTTTTGTTTATTTCTTGCTTATAAGCTTACGTGATCTTTTGCTACAAACTATTTGCATAGTCCATTGAATAAACAATAAACGTCAAACTTAACTTTCCTAGTTATTTCTGTCTAACAAACCCCACTATGCAGTGTTGCACTGTTCTACTGTTGCACTATTTGACCGAATGACAAAATTGACTCAACTCAGCTGACTGTTGACGTCCGACTCTGACTTGACAGCCCCAGGCAGCAATCATGCATTGGCGGGAAACGATGACAAAATTAAGTTTTTAAACTTCTTATCTAATAATCGTCTAATCAGTCTAATCCAATAAGAGAAGAATAAAATCAAAATGGTATTAATTTATTTTATATTTACTCAGATTTCTCCGAGGACAATATTTGCATTTCATAAAATTAATGATCTATTATAATAATAATAGTATAAAATTCAATGTTATTAAACATCAAGCAAAGTTTGTATAATCAAAAGCTTAAAGTCTCTGAAAACATATATTTAAAATATAATACAATAATTAGCTTTTCCGGTATTTTAGTTACGTCTAATTAAAGAATTCACGATTATAAATTATTTGAAAAAGGTTAACACATTTGCAATGCACATGGCACTTCGTATTCCCAATAATTAATAAACAGTGTATAAACATGTAATGAAAATACAGAACAGTCAAGTAATCATAAAATTCTGAACACGCAAGGTAGCTCTACACGCTATCGTAAAAAAAGTAATGGAGTTAATTTCTAATACTTGTTTTCCACATTCTCAGCACTATCTCAGTTTCTTTTAAATACTTATTTGTAATTACCGTATATAATGCTGACTTTGGTGTTGATTAGTGTTGAAATATTGCAGTTTCAACAAATAATGTGTGATTTAGGAAAAATATTGGCGAAGATCAATATTTTTGACTCAAAAAGGCTTTTGTCATTTAATATAATATTATTATACATAAAGTTTTAAGCATATTGATTGAAATTACTTCATTCAATATTTAGTAATTTTTGTAGTTTTAAGCCGCGGTCATCAGGGCTATAGAATACAAGGGCTAGACCAGTCCGCCAAGGAAAGCGTTCCCGTGCTGCCACTGCGATGACGTCACCTCTTGCCCCATTCCCACCGCTTCTCATAAGTATTCTTTGCTACAATAATTTCAATTTCTTAGCAAACCTGTAAAATTTTTATGAAGCGCTCTTCTTTAATTTTAGTATTGACACTACACAAAGCAATAAGTAGACTGTAAGCAATTAGTCTAAATATGTAAGAAGAAGACAGAGTTACAATAAAACTAATTTGTAGGTAATAAACCGTTGTAGTGTACTAATGTTAGCATATTTTTAATTTGATTCTATGAAACATTTCTGAAAACTAAATACGAAATTGAACAAAATGTGTCACATTATTGAAAATAATTGTATTTATTACAATAAACCACCAAAACTTGAATGTCATACTGCAGTTTAATAAAACATGTGTAAAACTTATAAAATAAAACACATAAAAGTTATAAATAGGTACTTATAAATAATGAGTAGCTTATATGCAGATATGCACATAAAATAATAATTACTGCTGAGATAAAATATTAAAAAAATAAAATAAAACTGCTTTATAGAAATTTTCCTTCTCTAGGCCTTAGGCCGAGAACACACTTGTCGTTTTTTTCCGATCGGATTTTTTACCGTCGCCGCTCTAATATAATGTAGCGTTTACACATTGGGCGGTAAAATATCCGTCGCTGTCTAATCACACACCGACGGCACATCAGTCGAATCACTGACAATCGTGCAACAAGTGTCTATTTAACTGTTGTTTTATCTTATTAGAAATAGTTTTGTGTATAACATGAATAGATAACAACTTCTTGCATTATTGTTATTTCGTCGTTGATTGAAGAGGAAGCGAAAAAATAGACTAATTTGGGTTCATCCGATTAATCAAAGAAGAGAGAAAGTTGGAGCCTTCTACACTTTGTTTCCTGATTTAAGAAACGACGAAGAAAGGTTTTTCAATTATTTTAGGATGTCAATCTCGTCATTCGACGAATTGCACAACCTGCTGAAAAGTCATATACAACAGGAAAATACTAGACTGAGGAATTGTATTCAAACCGATGAAATGCTGGCAATAACTTTAAGGTAAGTAAAATTGAGAGTTGGGAATTATTCATCGCACAATTTTTAGATTACAAAACCTTATATTTCTCTACAGAATAAGCTACAGCATTTTATTACATGTTTGACAATATTTGATCATTATGATTTCCACTTAAGCAAAATCAATAGCGTTCGTTGAAAATAATGAAGTTATTGAAGGGCTGCTAGATTGAACATTATCATCCCTGATCATTTGAGAATAATTTTCGTAATGCTGAGCGACAGAACTTTTCCGCTGCGGTACCTTTGAAATTGAGATGGGTACGTAGTTGAGGATGCCAAGTAGCGACTTGAAGACATGAGGTTTGAAAGCCAACAATGTGAGAAACATTCTCTGACAATACTTCGTATCAAGGGTTGGGAGCATTCCCTGGCAGGTGTCAAAGATCTGTGAAACCAGAAAACATAAGCATATAAGTATATTGTGTTATAATTGTTATAATCTACTTTATTCACTACTACTACTGTGACCGCTCCCTTATCTGCTGGTGTTATTAAAAGATCTTTGTTGCTTTGTTAAAATGTTTTAGTGTCTTGTTTATCTTTTTGTGTAATACAGTGTTTCTGTTTGTTTTAGAAATTTTGATTATTTCCATTTGTTAGTAATTTACAATTGCAAAGAAAAATAAATAAATTAAAGACTATCAAGGTCAACTCAATAGCATTATAAAATTAATAAATACAATTATTTGTACTTACCAAATTCATTCTTTTTGCTGTCTTCCAGGTTGAAGACAAACATCATGCCACGCATTCCTTGTGGCGTTTCTATCTTTAAAAATGTCTAAGGTTTTGTCATAGAGCACAGGCCTTTCTTGTACATAATTAATTAATAATTCATTGTCAATTACAACCACTTCGGCCATGATAAAATCACTCTCAACGCGTACACAACAGCGGTCGGCGGCAGATTGGACGATGAATGTGTAACCGTGCATTTAATCACGTACACCACAATTTCGAGAGAGTCGGTAAAAAATCCGTCGATTGTAGTGGCAATGGTAGGCTGCATTGCCGCCGTCGGCGTTAAATAATCCGATCGTTTATTTTTCCGACCAATGTGTAACTCGCAATACTATCCTACGCGCCACTACTGGTACGGCGGTGACGGTAAAAAATCCGATCGGAAAAAACGACAAGTGTGTTCCCGGCCTTAGGGAATACTTAATTTAATAGTTGAATTTAAACAATTGAACTATTTAAATTAAAATTGAAACTGTGAAATTTAATTTAGTCTAGAAGTTTAACTTAAAATTATGTTTTATTTATTTATTTTTGTCATTAATAATTTTATTACTCTAGGTTTAAATTTGATTATAATTAATTGTATATTATACCTATATATTTATTTATATCTAATTATTCTGACAATTTTAAGTGCACTTTGCTAGTAAAGATTTTTTTTAAAACATTTTAACTTTATAGCTGCAGAAGAAATTACTTGAGAACCTTGGTAACTTTTCAACATAAAGTAATCTCGCTTGCAACTCTTACATTAAATAAATAATATTTTTTAATGTTTATTTTAATTTGAAGCCGATTACTTAAAATTTGTTGTTTTTAAATTTTGAGTTATCAATAATTGCCGGTGCTCTAAGTTTAAATTTTATTATTATTTATATATTATATATTTATTTATTTACATCTCATCATTCTGAAAATGTTTGATCTAATGTACTTTGTTGGTAAAAGTGTTTCTTAGAATATTCAAGTAACACTGTAGACAATATTACTTGATAATCTTGGTAATATTTCATAAAGTAAATTAAATAAATAAATATATTGCTAAACATATAATTTAAGTAATTAATTGTGTATATTGTGTAATTTTTTAAAGAAATTCATGGAAGCCTCTTCGAGAAAATTAGTATTGAATATGCGTCAAAAGGCGAAAATCTCGCGGAATTATATACCTTCTTTAAATACGTGTACTGAGCAAAATAATTGCTCAATATTCACCAAACTTGCTAAACTTATAATTTAGGTGATTGTGTGTATTGTATAACTTTTTAAAGAAATGCGTGGAATGCCTCTTCGAGAAAATTAGCCTTGAATATGAGCCAAAAGGCGAAAATCTCGCGGAATTAAATACTTCCTTTAAACACTTGTACTGAAAAAAAATCATTGCTCAATATTAACCAAACTCGCTAAACATATAACTTAGGTGATTGTGTGCATAGTATAAATTTTTCAAGAAATTTGTGGAATTCCTCTCCGAGAAAATTAGCTTTAAATATGCGTCAAAAGGCGGAAAATCTCGCGGAATTATATATCTTCTTTAAAAAACACTTGTATTGAACAAAATAATTACTCAATATTCACCAAACTTGGTTAACATATAATTTAGGTGATTGTGTGTATTGCATAATTTTTTAAAGAATTATCGTATGCAACGTTATATTAAATAACACGTGAGAGCTAAGGCGAACCGTGCTTACGCGGCGTGTCATGGTACCAGAGTGACGTCACATAGGAGGGGGGCGAGAGGAAGTTTGGGACAGTCGGCGAGCTTCAACATCAAAGGAGTGGCCAGCCTTGTATTCTATAGCCCTGCGCGGTCATACTAGGCTGGTTACCAACAGCTGGTAATATATCACCAACAACCAGCGCAGGAGAAAGGGTTCACATTTGATTGTGCAAGGCTAGTTACTAGCAGCTAGTAAAGTGATTGTTGTTATGAAAATGAATATGAAACTGATTAAATGTTTATATGAGGCCGTGGTTTTCGTTATTTTTACCGCGGTAATTATATATGACACATATTACATTTAATTTAAAAAAAAAACATGGACGGGATTTGCAAAAATATTTTTTAAACTGCATTTTAGGTAGGCCTATTTTAGGAATGAAATCTTTAAGCATAGTTGCACAGTATTATAATAAATCTTAAATAACAAAAATTGTAGGCCTACCGACAATTTCGTTTCATTTCTGAGTTTAGATTTTTTAGCTGTTAATAATAACTACTCATTTTGTGAATGTTATTTTAATAAACGTGACAATAATAACCAATATAATGCATTTAAAATATTGATTATAAAAATAAAAAAAAAAAAAATAAAAATAAAAAAAATTACTCCAGTATAATAGTTACAAGACCAGGGTTCAACAGAATTAATTCAACATTTTAGTATAATTTATTTCCACATAGTTGTAATTTTATATTGGAAATGGCCTACAAATCCTTCACCAGCCACTAGTAAGCTACTAGGGGTTCACATTGGCTGGATGGCGCCAGCGATTAGGTCACGTGACTGCTATCGGATGGTAGCCAGCGCACTGTAGTAAATACTAGCCGCTGGCATTATCCAGCTGCTAGTGCTGGGTCAGACTACGCTGGTTGATGGTAATATCACCAGCGGCTGGTAACCAGCCTAGTCTGACCGCGGCTTAAGAAACTATAATAACACTTTTAGAAAATATACTTAATTGTTCACTTTATTCTGATCATTATAACAATTTTGTTTTATCCCAACTATGTCAATTATTAATTGAACCAAGAAAGCACCTATTTACATACGGTAGACCAGATTGTTCATCCTAGAAGTGGTTAATACCAAATTTTTCCAGATTAAACATTTGATTCATTATAATATTTGGTGTGGATGAGTCCAAGAATTATATATAGGTACTTAAATGTAAAATTTTGAATTAATTACGCACAATATAATTACAAGACAGTAATATTTTAATTTATGATGTAACTTATATTAAGTTCACACATCACTGCCCAATACATATAACGTGTGGTAAATTATATACACAGAGAGTTGGCAATAATTCTTCGCTCAAGAAGGAAATCGTCTTGTTGAACCGAAACTAAACCCACTTTTTCCAATTCCAACCATCTTTATATTGTTTTTCAAGTGTTAAGTGTACATTCACCGACAAATTTCTATATTTTTGAATGACTTGGAGTTTATTGTAGATTGGTTGTTGCAAGTCCATGGTTGTCACTAGACTAATTCTAGTGTATTAAGTCGTGTATTAATTTCAAATCTTATGCAACCTTTTTCACAAAAAAGCTTAGTTGTTCGAGTGAACTATTGTTGTAAATGAAATAAACAGCAACAATAAGTAGCTTAAAGGCACTTTATTTTGAATACAATATTTCTTTTAAAAATATTCTGTTAGTGTTTGTCAAACAAAATTGTATTTGAATATAAAAACCTAACCGCATATAAATCAGTCGACTGTAATATAGGCTACATTCCCAGCAGACGTCAACCTATGGGGATATTCTATAACTAGAACGTAATCGTAGTGGTTAATTCTCAAATTAACAGTAAGTTATTCACTGTTTGTTACTGTCACTTACCAATTTGTAACAATATTGGCCTTAGTTTATGTAAACAGGTAATATTATTTGTTGAAATTTAAAATAGTAGTAGGCTAAATGCCTGAACATCCTGCAGATAACATATAAGCGCATGCGCATTGAGATAACCTTTATTCTGTCTGAAAGTCTGAAGTTTCTTTTATATAATGCATCTCAGTTAAAAACGATTTTAATTTCGAGGAGAACCGGCAAATTTGAATGGGTTTCGTTAACACCAACCGCTCAAGGGGTGAAGAATGCAAAAATATTTTCCTGAAACAATTTTTGGTACCAACAACAACCTTTACTGAAAGGGGCGGATAAAATACGATCAAAGAACAAATAATTCGATCACGCATTTGAATTTCGATGACGTGAGTTGAGCGAATTTCCAAAATCAAGTTTATACGTTTTAGGGTTTCAACCAACAGTTTGGGAAATCGGTCTACTCACGAAGGCGATGAAGAGCTTGCTTGTACGAAATATTCAGTAGAATTTAATTGCACTCCTGCCTCCATCCCTGGTTAATCTCAGGCGCTGCATCATTCCGCTCACAGCAACCTTGCGGCTCGAATTATGAACTGCTTCGCTTCGCTCGCAGTGGACAAACTCACTTCGCTCGTTTGCCTCTCGGTCATCGGCCTCGGATCAGAAGCTTCACCCACGGTAAAATTCCCTACGTGGATTTGAACCGGGTATTTTTTATGGTATTTTACGTTTTGAACGATTCTGGGGAACCCAGCGAGCGATAAGGTAAAAGCAGAATGTTTAGATGATAATATCGTATATATATATTTTTTTAGATAAACCCTAAAAAAATTTCATTCTAGTATGAAAAATCTCAAAAATAGTTTCTTCCGGTCAAAAAATGACCTTCCGGTTGTTGGATTCTTTTGGCTAACGAACTCGTCCGAGACACTTATTTGCCAAATTTGGTCAAAAGTGGTCACGTGTGTACCAAATTTGGACCAAATTGGACGTAAAATGCGGCTGTTAGAGTGCGAACTCGTATTATATACATATAAACAGAGTGATACAGAAGTCGGGCCATCCCTTAATAATTTAAAAGTTGTTGCACATATCAACTACGTACTTTCAGCAACCTATTCAATTAAAAAAACTATTTTATTATGATTTAAAAAAAAAAAATATCCGCCATCTTGAATGTAACTTTTTAAATGGGAAGGTGGTCATATGATACACCATTCCGTTGTAGAATTTCAAGGGAAAACCAACGGTGAAATTTGCACATCCGTATCTTCAACCGATTAAAAATGGCGGCCAAAAATGGATTTTCCTAAACCTATTGTTTATAGTTACTTTAATAGCAACTAGGTAGCATGACATGCTCTGTTGCCTTTATTAGCGAATTTCCATAGGAAAAATGAGCTATTGCAGTGGCCCTTATGGTGAGACCCAAGGTCGGGAGTAGCAAATGAGCACCGATTATGGTCCCCAGAACACGTTTTGGGGGGGTCATTAAAATTCATATATATATATATATATATATATATATGTATATGTATATATATATGTATATATGTGTTCGCACTCTAGCGGCCGCATTTTAAGTCCGATTTGGTTCAAATTTGGTACACATGTTGGTTGTCTACGTCGCTCGGACGAGTTCGTTAGCCAAAAAAATCCAACAACCGGAAAGACGTTTTTTGACCGGAAGTAACTATTTTTTCAGATTTTTCCTACGAGATTTAATTTTTTTTAGAATTGTTTTTATAAATATAAATGTAGGATGTTATTATGCACATTTTGTTTTTTTACATGACCTTATAGCTCGCTTGGTTCCCCCAAAATAGAACAAAACGTAATATACCATAAAAGTACCTGGTTCAAAGCCATGTGGTGGATTTTACCGCAGGGTTGGCGTGCGAAGCACGCAATGCATTGTGTATTGAAGATACTCCCAATACGGGGGTTGGCGTGCGAAGCATGCAATGCATTGTGTATTGAAGATATTCCCAATATGCGGAATGGCGTGCGAACAATTTTGCAGCAATTCAGCACCGTCGTGAATAGACCTATTCCCCAAATTGTTGGTTGAAACCCTAAAACATAGGCCTATAAACTTAATTTTGGAAATTTGCTCAACTCACGTCAGCGGTTCAGCTGCGTGGCCGAATTATTTTTAAACCGAAGGCAGTTTAACAAATCTGAAACCTTGCTCACTTGTGTTCTTGTATTTGTAGCAGTAAAGTGATTAAAGTGTTATATTTTTTTAAATTTTGTTAAAGTCTTCTTCAAGATCTGAACATTATTTTAAAAATTAGTATGTCTAGTAAAAAAATTTGTATTTTGATTGTATTTAGTACTAAATTAGAAATTATCTGTATACACAAAAGAAGAAGTAGGCCTACTGACTGACTGATTAATAATCAACGTACAGCCAAAACTGTATAGCTAGAAACTTTAAATTTTCATGGTAGGCCTACTTTCATGCCACTATATAAAAATGCACTAAGACAGGATTTTTCAAAATATAGATTTTAAGGGTTGAAAATGATAAAAATAATGGGATTCACTTCCAGCCAATAATAGACAAAACAGCTGATAAAAATGCTCAAATAAAATGCTTAACAACATAATTATTATAGGTAACTGAACTAACACACGTTTGTTGAATGCATAATATATTGCAGGGGCGGATCTAGGATTGAGCAAAGAAGGAGGCTAAATACCACCGAGAGGCCCTCCCCCTGAAACATTTTGTAAAAAATATCCTCTAAAAACGTAATTTTAATTCGGTTTAAGACTACCAAAATCATAACAAAGCTATTATGAAAAACCTTATCATCACACTGTGTAGAAAATAGTCACTTTCAATATCAGCTGTGAGTATTGAAAATAGCGTTTTCTCGGTCTAGATAGCCAAAATCAGCTGGAGATTTGTGCCGATCTCTAAATTAGTTATACATTATAACACCAGTAGCGTTATCAATAATAATTATGATTTGAAATGTCGTCTTATATATTTATTAGATATAATAATGATTTTAACAAAGAAACATCGTGAGTAACCATAAAACTACATATTGATAGGCCTACTATTTACGAGTATTAAATAAATAAACTTTTAACTTATTATTTAAAAAAGTACATCAGTACGTTTATTCATGTACCTGTTTCGGTAGTAGTGTATTGTGTCTATTAATATTAATGATAGAATAAAACACAAAAGACAAGATAAACGTTTCCTTAAAAAATTGTATCGTTTGATGAAGGTTTTTATTTGTATTGCTATTGATATTAAAATCACCTGATTTCAATAATTTAGTTAGTGCTGTAAACGTAAACTAGTTTATCATTCTACTTCAGGAATCTTATTGACAAACGATAGGTTATTTTGGAAAAAAGTATATGAAATTTATTTTTAATACTATTAATCACAGTGTGATGAAAAGTATCGTTCATTACACGGGGCAAAATTAGCTTTTCATCACTCCGTACCGAAAGTAGCTACTTTCGATGTCAGCTGGTAGCAACGAAAACGATCGTTTCCCAAGCTCTAATTTAGAGCAAGGGAAAAACGATCAGCTGATTTTCCCTTGCTCTAAATTTGTTTTCCCTTGCTCTCAATTAGTTTTCCATTTGCCCAATAATACCAACTGCACAATAAACATAACCTTGAACTTCTAATTGTTACGTTGTTATGTAGGCTTATTATAGTAAATTTGTTATTATAAAAAAATGTTAATTGAGAAATATAATAGTTTGCATTTTACTGAGGTTTCTTCTTCAGCATTGTGTGTATTTTTGCGTCGTGATGAAAAGTACCGTTCATAACTTGTACCGAAAGTGATTTTCCGGCACTTGCTCCAATTATTCCCGTACTCGGCTTCGCCTCGTACGTGAAACACACTTTCACATGCTCGGCTTCGCCTCACACGTGAAATTCGATATTCCTGTGTTCGGCTCCGCCTCACACATGAAACTTGGGCGCGCACCGGAAAGTGCCACTTTCGGTACTAGTAATGAAATATACTATTTCGATCTTCGCTCATTTTCCGACTTTAGCTTCGCCTCGGTCGTTAAACTTGAGCTCGTATCGAAAAGCGTCACTTTCGGTCCTAGTGATGAAATATACTATTTAATCACGTTTTATAACGGCTGTTATTGCAGATACCGTACAGACTAAATTTAACTACAACTAATATTTAAAAAAAAGGCCTGAATCATAATGTAATAATGCAATTAAAGTAAAGTCCGGTTTATCCGGCCCCGTTTTATCCAACCCCTCGGATTATCCGGCCCAGCATCCAAAGAATATAATGAAATAAGTGAAGCACTATCTAAGCGATCCAAAAACATCTTACACACACGTAAGAACACCTGCAATGTAGTGATGACAACGGCATTACGGTTGTGTGTTGCGGCTAGTATCAACGCAAAATAGCAGGCATTGGTACGATTAACAAATGTAAAATCTTTAGTTAAATACATTTTAACAAGTTTTGAGCCTTAAAACTATATTTAAGGTCAATAATTTACCATAAGATATTTATAAAAAATTAGTCAATTCACTTCATATTCTTCATTAAATTTTCACTTGCTCCATCATTATTATATAACTTTTAATGCAAAATTTGTTTGAGGTTTTATACAATATTGTACGTACAGTACTCTAGTTAAAATATGTTACACTTGTAACAATGGTTGTATCTACTATAATAAACCCCAAGATTTGTCTATCTATTTGTTGTTTTATTGAATGATTCCAATTTAAATTACAGTAGTACTGTAAAGTTTTCTCATGTACGTTTATTGGCTTATTTTAACCCTATACCGAATTATCCGGCTTTTATGATATCCGGCCTGGTACTCTGCCTTATTAGGCCGGATAAAGCGGACTCTACTTATTACACTAATTCTTCATCTTCATTTGTGCCTGAACGTAACAGTACCCCAAGAAGTTAAGCAGCAAACAACACAAAAGCACTTTCAAACATAATTTCTACTGAATATAATCTTTGTGCTTGGTCAGAAATAAATGCGGTTCATTGCACTTTATAATTATTAACACATAAATAAATTTAAAATAATGTTTTTAATGTTCAATCACACTCCCAATTTTCAAGTGCCATACGTCTAGATTTGTTGTTTGTTGACAAAACACATTTATAACATTTTCAACATCAATTTTTCTCTCTTTTAAGATTGGCTAAGGCCAGGCCGTTGAGTCGGGAATTCCCCATTGATTGTGCTCTTCAGATACGTCTTCAAACGTCTTAAAACTGAAAAGCTTCTCTCTGCCGTTGCAGTGGTTACTAGCTCATAGCTCTAATACAATGAGTATTGAAATCATGCGGTAATTTTGTGTGTGTGTTTTCCTGTATACACGATATAAGCACTCACAGATATCGTAGAAAACTTCTGATGACACCAACATCGTCTTAATTTTATTGCTGAGAGTTGAAAAGCTTTTGAGCTTTCTAGCGTGAGGCGTAGCGCGTCGGGGTCACGTTTTTGAGTAAACATTTTGAAATTATTGGGTAAAAATTATGAAAACACAGTGGGAGGTATCGTTTTATATGCTTTTGGGTACGGGAAAATTGATTTTGAGAGTTTAAAAGTCATAGCGCGTCGGGGTAACATTTTTTGGACAAAATTTTGAAAATATCTGGTCAACATTTTGAAAATTCTGTGGGGGGTATCGTTTCACATGTTTTTGGGTACGGGAAAACCAATTTTGAGGGTTAAAAAGTCGTAGTTTCAATTCATGTGTTCTGTCCGGAAGAGCCGAAGTCTCGGAAAAGTGGTAAAATCTTTTCACTAGTTTTACCGTTTGAATTATACTGTAAAAGGAAAAGTAACAAAACCCGTCCATTTAATATAATGAAAGCCAAACTACCGCACAAAAATTAATTAATTTTCAGTTTTTTTAAAATTTTTTTATTTATATATTTTTTTGCCGTGAGTCTGTTTTATCTAGTGTAAGTTTAGGGGTCCATTGGGGGGGGGGGGCTTAAGCCCGTTAGCCCAAATGGTAGATCCGCCACTGATATAGTAGCCTACATTCAATACCGTAGCACATTTATTTAGAATCAGTTAATTACTTTTCACAACCAACAACTTTTTTATTTTAGGTTAACAAAACAAAAACAAACTCAAAGGCAAATCAATGAAAAAGACTTGCTGTAATATAATAATTCAAACATCTGTTGTTACATTTTATAAATAAAACAGCCTATTTGGATCAAAAGCTTATCACAATTTTAGGTTAGGCTTATACTGAACCAGCACACGTTTCTTGAAAGCATTTACATTTTTATTTCCAGAACAACAACTGGACACGACTACCTTCAGGC
Source organism: Philaenus spumarius (assembly GCA_018207615.1). Classification (NCBI taxonomy): domain Eukaryota; kingdom Metazoa; phylum Arthropoda; class Insecta; order Hemiptera; family Aphrophoridae; genus Philaenus; species Philaenus spumarius. The sequence goes on along the minus strand of JAGFPH010014644.1, from coordinate 8,665 downwards.
CCACCTGCACAGAATCGGCATGGCCCCAAATGACTGCTGTCCTCTTTGCCGATCCTCCCGGATGGACGCTCTTCATCTTATGACATGCACCAGCCTCACGACCATGCCCGATGACATCGCAACACGCTACTGGGAGGCTCGTCGTCTAATGGCCGAACTGCCAAGGACGGATGGCGTTGGATAAAGTAAGTAAGTTATTTCCATTGCAATCAAATTAACAAATTTAGAATCAGGCAATTATTCTTCACAACAGTTTTTTTTTAGGTTAGGTAACAAACTAAGAAAAAGGCTTACGGTACCATAATTCAAATACCTATCACTATTAAAATAATGCCAACTTTATTCTTTACTAGGCCTATTTGACCAGTTTGAAACACTGCATTACCGTATGACATTTTGGTCATATTTTTTATAACTTGAAAATTGCCTCTCTTCTGTATAAAAATACAAAATCTCTGTCCTAATCAATCGTCATTTCCGTGACATAGTGCGCAATAATCTGTTTGCATTTGCTTCACCGTGGGGGTTGGTGAACGAAACGAGCAGAGGGGGAGGTGCCCTTTAGTGTGTTATCAAATAAGTTGTTCGTGTTCATTAGTCCATTGGAGGTTTGTAGCTAAAATTAATGGGAGGGGGGGGGGGCTGCACTAGAAAACTTTTAGCCTTTGTTTTAAAATTGTGTAAAAGGAAACATACATGAATGAAAAGAACATGTATTCAGAAACTTGATAAAATCGTAAAATTACAAAATCAAACATTTTTTACTTCCTTTAATATAAATTGTCACAGTTCAAGCTTGATCTATTTGTTAAAAAAAATGAAAGTAATTCTTGTTGTATTTATTTTAGTGATCACAATTATTGTTATACAATATGGATTTAAGCATTAACATTTAAATTGACTATAGGTCTGGTGCAAATTAAATGTTACCACAATACATAAAGTTAAGTTTGCCAAAAGAGGGTGTATTATAGGTTAAACAAGTTGGTTAGTTGCGCATGCGCGAATAAGACAAGTAAAATGTCAAGACAGAAATGTCAGACTGAAACATCTGGCGTAGACAATAGAATATTGTGATGAAATCCTTATAT